>WMED01012915.1:0-14630 GCA_019650415.1 Pipa parva
CCTAACAGTTTGAAGAAAAGGAGAGTGGGGAGCTAACTCTCAGAAGAGGGAGCAGCACTCCAGATAATTGGACTATTATTGTTTTTCTTCACGTAATTATATAATTGGACTATTATTTTTAACTTCACGTATTCAATTATTAGTTCTCATAATCAGTAGCGCTGCACCAAGTTTCACACAGTGTGAGATTCTGTCACGGTCTATTTGAGCATTTGGTCCTCTTGTTTTGTGCTTGAAGTCCTTGTACAATTCATGCAGGTATTCAAATATTCCAATTTTTATGTTATGATGTCAAACTTTGTAGTGTCTTAATAGTTTTGCTTCAAAACATTCCAAAAATGAGCAAGTGTTGTAAAGTAATATCAGTATAAATGGCCAAAGGCTGTAAAACAGAGCCATATGTGAATGTGTATAGAATTATTTACTGCATTTCAGCTTTTAGCTCTCATTTATATTCAACTTGTTTTATTGCAGAAATTTTGCTTTGATGACACATTCTACATTCAGAACCACATATATCTTCAAAGACTAGGGTTACCATGGGTTTGTTTCTTAGCAATGCTCTGGTTGAATTGTCTGCTTCCTAACATCAAAATGGTTTCACCTTTGGGGAACTTGCTCTGCTTGGTCTTAGTTCTCTCTATTTTACACAGACTGAATGACCCTACACTTACAAAGGTTCCATACAATTGAACCTAATCTAATACTAGGCATCCCAACATTCTGGGGTCTCCCTTTGGGACACTACTTCTCTGGAACCCACTATGCCACTACCACGCAAACTACCAAACTGACCATGCTGGAGCATCTTTCATTCCTCTACTGGAGAATTTCTGTTCCTACAAGTAGTGCTAGTTAAGCAAAAGACATGTAATAGGGCAAAGCAAACAGTAAAAGTTAGTACCAGGTTTCATAGCCCTCAAGAAGACTAGATGGTATGGGCATTTAGGAGTTGGATTTGTGAATTTCTCATCCAGGTTGGGATATATCTCCTAATTAGAGAAAAAGAGTGGGGATGTACTTGAGAGTGAGTATAATCTATGTAATTCTATGTTTTAAAGCCATAACATGGCATGCAGCTGTCATGCATCCTAAAATAAACTGTGCTGTTACAGTTCTCAAGATAAGAACCACAAAGCACATCTCTTTCTTTTAGCTATTGGCTTCAGTAACTCTAGCTTTGCTCCTTTCGCCTCCCAAACTTTGTTATTTGAAAATGTTTGACCTTTTACAGTTTTTAAGCACAATACTTTCATTATTTGTTTGAAAACTGGAAAACTTGCTTTTACTCCACAGAGCAGGTTACAACAATGTAAAAACCCTGAAATGTAAAAAATTATTCTATACAAGTAAATAATAGCAGAAAAAAATATTTATGTTGGTAATAGTGGGGCAATAAAAACACCAACATAATTGCTATATATTAGGAAACAGTTTGATTCAGGGTAAACAGTTAACAGCTTTGAAATCATTTGGTTAGTTATTAGGGGTTCTTTTCTAAAAGCTTTCGTCCAGGGGGGTCCCACTCTGCAGCTCTAAGTAATTACATATTATGTAATAGTACTTTTCTTGACACGTTTTGCACACAGAGGAAATTATCACCAAGGGCAAACTTTACTGAGGTTAGTAGCCCATAGCAACTAATCAGATGTTGGCTTTTATAATTCTAGCACCTCAATACCAGTGATTGCTAACTGCTGATTGATTGCTATGAGTTACTAGACCTCTGTAAATGATCAGATTGGAATCCTTAAAATATATTTAAGTGTAGCACAGTTTATGCACCAACTGAATTATACCTGTTCCAGACCTCCTGTAAGTCACACTGTAGGAACAGGCAGCATTGAGCTTTTTTTCTTTACTGTGGCATCCTTAGTCTTTGGATTTATCTTCTTTACTTCTGGCGTAACTATGGTTGGCTCTCTAGCCATTGGAGACTGGAAGGGTATGCTATATCTCTCTACTCCTCTTTCTCTGTTGGGTGCTGTGCATGCTATTTGCATATGAATAATGGTTATGTAGACACCCAAATATAGTGCTGTTACTGTATATACAGTCAAAGCATGAAATAAAGCTATGTTATAAATCACTATTGTCATGAAAGTAGTCTCCTCCTGAAGTCTCAGTCATAAATGCTAGAACCAATATAAATGTTAGGTAGTGGGGACATCTGATTTTTATTTATGGGTCATTTAAGCTGTGGGATGGATTCCTGGACTTTGCATTAAAAAACAAATAAAATGTAAAGCATGTGTTGGGTCAAGGGTTAAAGTGGGTAGGTCACAAACCACCTATTGTAAAGCTTTTGGTGTAGACCACTAATATTAATATTTATATATCAGAGAGTGCTTCATCAAATCATCAGTATTGGGCAGTTTAAGTATATGTATATGAGAGAGGAAATAATGATGAAACATCCACTATAGCACCATAGAACATTTTCAATCTGTGTTACAGGCACCCAACTATTGGTGTAAGGTGGGGAAACTGCACTGTGGGACACTGTGGTTCTGTAACCACAGGGGGTGCCAAGCTATGTGGTGGTACTAAGAAAATTTTACCTAGAAAAGGTCAGGAGTCAAATGGGAAGCCTGTCATAAGTATTGCAGTTGGGTGCCACCTGCCATACTTATGCAACTGCAGCTTTTCTCCAAGACTTTATGTAACCAGCAGAAAGGTCTAACTCCATTATTCTACAAGGTCCCCATTGTGGAAACTCTCAAGGGGAGTGTAGACACTCATACCTGACCCACTCACACACAAACTGTTTATAACTGCTGAGGGAAAACAATCAATGAATCTGAGAAAACCCCTTATACAAAAGCATTATATATGTTATCTTGTATAATGTAAAGGAAATATTTGACATATATACATTTAAATGCAAAAAGCTTTCTTTTCATGTAACACCAACTTGTATTAAGCCTACGATCGTACTGTCAACTAACACAACAGTGTCATATCCCTAAAGCATGTAAAAGGATAAAAGGATTATATCCTAATTAAAATATGATATGAAAGGTCTCCCTATGTGTTCTTACAAAAATACAAACTCATTCAGAGGCTACATTAAGATCCTATTAAAAAAACAATGCCTTCTGGTAATGTGGCACTATACCACTGCTTTAATAACATCTTAATCATTCTTATTAGCTCTTATATTATATTAACTTGTTCTCCCCTGGTAAATGTCACAACCAATAGTTTGGTCTGTTTGTTCCACCTGCAATCCATATGCCTATGTTTTAATAAAGTGTTTAATAAAGTGCTGGGTAATGAGATATTCTCCTATTACAGTATGCCATTTATGATACTGTACTTCACATGAGAGGAGGCACGCAATGCACTTCTCATTAATCTAGATGTACGTCAATATTAATTTCCCTCTGTTAATCCTGGATTCTTTATTCACCCCCACCGTGGTGCAGCAGCAGGACAAAAGAGCATCCCTTCACTACTTTTCTCCTTCAATTTCCCCTGCAGCCTGCTCGTGTTATGTGGCAATCTCTTCATCCACTATCTGAGGCTGTTCCTAATGATTCTTCAATTCTATCCCCTCCTCCACTGTTCATAGTAAACAAGTAACACACCACATCACATTCAAGATCATGTGCTCCTCTGTCTGTCACAGTGATATATGAGTGAGAAAGACAGAGAGCTCAATACTCCATCGGTGCAATGTGTACAACAGATCAGTGCATCTCTTATGTGGCAGGGAGAGTCATCAACAGGGGCATCCAAAAGATTAGATGAGACAGGGCTTTAGTAAGTATTAACACTGAACCAAGCTACAGGGAGCATAACTGCTTTATTGTCAGTAGGGGTTTAACCCCATGCAAGCAGTCATTATTTAACTCCCATTACTTGACCATGGTTACTTTGTATCCAGGGGACTAGGAGAGAGTAAGACATTCTGAATGAATTCCCAGCAGTACATTCTTTATATATTGCTGAGAACAGATTTTTTCTATTAAACCAGAGATGTAAATAAAATGGCATACTGTTTTGTTGTATAGGCATGATGAGAGACCTTTTTCACTTGGTAGAAATGTAATGCTTGAAATGCCTGATGGGGTCATTTAGATATCCAATAGAATGTTTTATATTGTCCTTTCTTGTGTTGTTTTTTCTCTATGTGTCTCATGAGTTGTAAAGGAAATCAATAAAATATTCTAAAGAAAAAAAAAATAAAATCACTTCTCAGACTCTGTAAAAAAGCAGGCTGCTGAACTATTAAATAAGCAGAGCTTCAGTAAAAGTAATTTGTCTCCTAAGGGGGGGAGAAGTACAACAGTTACATAGTTTTAATGGTAATGTGCCTATAAAACTTCATTGTAAGTCAGAGTAGAATATATACGTAGCACTGTTCTGATTACAATTCACCTTCCAACATGATTAATCAAAACTGCATTCAGGTCTGGTCCAAAGTTGGATGTAAATATCTGGGCACAGCCCAGCCTTTACACAGCATTTGGAGAGAGAAAAAGCAAGATGGAATACTGTGTGTTCCTGATGGGGTCCACCACAAGGTGGTCGCAGCCTGTAGCGTGCTGCTACAGAAAATGTTAGTGCATTAACTAAGATATTAAAGGAAATGTTCCAAGCACACTTAGCTATGATTGGGTTCTTTCTAGTGTGAATGGCACTGAACTTTCAAATGTGAGGTTCCCAAATCTCCTGTGTCACCTGATACTATGAGATTTATGGTATGTCTTTTTAAAATTAAAAATAAACCACATAATGCAGATCTCTAAAATGACCACTAGATGGACATAGTATTTTAAATAATCAGACACTATATTATCTCTCTACAAAAGCCATTGATTTTCAGGGGGGAATCCACAGTACATACAAAGTGCTGTATCTGGCATTAACTTATCTTTTCCTTGGCTGCAAAGATGCATTCACCTATTAGTTATATTATTTTAATCTCTAGCAATGTAAATGGCTATGTGGATGTTATTTTTCATGTTGTATTTGCTAAGGTTACTTTGCTAGTGTACTAGGGCTAGTGTAATTGCTAACAATAAACATTAAAGGGATTGCTCACAGCATGCAGTAGATAGTGGGCATGTGGAGAGTGTACAGTATATGGCAGGGATGGCGAACCTATGGCACGCGTGCCAGAGAGGGCACGCAGAGCCCTCTCTGTTGGCACGCGAGCCGTCGCCATACCCTGCCTTCAGTACAGGCCGCAGACCTGATCTGAAAGTTTTCATGTTGGATCCGTGGCCTGCACTGAAGCGCACACGAGCAGGGGAGTTCTCCTCCCCCGACGCATGTGCACTCCACCCCTGGTATATGGTCTTTATTCATTTTTTATTTGGTGTTTTCAAAATAACGAATTAAAGGTAAACAAACATTTTAACAAGGGGTGCCTATGGATAAGTCCAAGTAGTGAGGTTGTGTTGAAATCCATGAAACCTTGCTTTATCTGTACTTTATATACAATGTACATCTTTTATTGAAGGTTTTAATAACCTTGAAAGTGACACTTCAGTAATGATATATAATAAATTTATATAATAAAGATTATAAACTCACTCTGCAGAGCGAAATTTATTAAACTCGGAAAAGCCATTTCGGCTTTTCTGAGTTTAATCGGGAGAAGGCTTTGAAGTTGCTGTATACAATACAACATACAGTACAAGTTGTAGTTCTGTAATTAGAGAAGTATCTTTTTTCTGACAATATACAGATAATACATGCAGTACCAATCACACAGGGCAAAACATGAAGAAGGCTGCTCAGTGGCCTGCTTTGTATGCAGTGTTGGATTTATATCTCAGGAGCTTATAGGCACAGAATATTTGGTGCCTTAGGCCACACCCACTAACTGACCACACCCTTTTGTAAAAATAAACACAGATTAAATTATACAGTGAACTAAAATGCTGTGTGACATAATTTCATGCAAAGTGAAATATGAAATGTCAGAATCAACATTTGACCAATAAAAATTCTTCTCAATTAGAATTAATTCCCTTGATTTCCCCATGCCTATGTCCCTAACTAGGAGTGAGGTGCCCTTCTGACTAAGCCGCCTATAGGAAAATCTGTCCCTGTTTGTATGCCTGTCAGATATCGAGCTTGCTCGTCATACATACCCCAGAACACTGCACAATACCCTTATTTGCTGTTCAATCCTCCCAACATATACTGTATACTCCTGTATATATAACTATATATAACTGTACAGCAATTTGTCAATCACAATACCCCAGTTGCTCTCTACATACCACTCCCATCACTGAGCAGTTGGTACAAATTAGCAGGAAAATTAGGCATTCATCTACCTTATATCACTAGACAAAATGCATGCAGCTCACTTGGGGGAGATGTGATCACATTTTCACATTACAAGATATTGAGCTTGTTGAAATAGGATATTTACAAGTGCCCACTTCTGGCTATTGCATAAGATTTACACACTTGTATATAGCCTAAAAATGCCTGATGTGTTTGTTTAAACAGAAGTATATCTGCCTCGGTATCCTCATATAGCTCGTTTTTGGCTATGTCTGTTCTATTTAATCTCTCATTCAACTCATTGTTCTAGTTCTCATTCCTAATGTTACCCCCTTTCCACCTTTCTTTCCCCTTTTTAACCATTCTCAAATATAACTAAATAATCTCTTTCACCCATCTTTAGGGCATTATTGACCATAAGGCTATGAATTTGTATCTATTCTCCACCTCCCCATGTTTGTTCATTGAATATGTGACCAATTTGGGCAACTACGAGAGCTATGATCTTATGGAGCACTTCACATTACTCTGCGTACATGTGCACGGGTGTAATGAGGGACTGGAGACAGGAACAAACATTTTCAAAAGAACAAGACACTTTAAAGGAACAGTCCAGACAAAAAAAAACTAAAAACATTTATTTATGCTAATTACCACCTTTTAATAAATACAATTTATTATAAATTTAAAAAAAAAAAAAAAGTTCAATTCTTACTTGTAAAGAATTGCTATACAGCACTTCCGTGTTGCATACTCATTTTCAGACACTGCCAGCGACTCTACGGCGTCCAAATCAGGCAATCCCTCTCAGGAGAGCATTCTTCTCTAGCCTTGGTCCTAGTGAATCCTCGCATTGGCACTTCCTAGAAGTCACATGGAGAGCGTGCACGTGATCATTGTGTACTCCCTGAATGATGTCCAAGCTCTCCATGTGACTTATAGGAAGTGCAAATGCAGAGCTTCACTAAGAGCACGGCTGGAGAGAAATGCGCTCCTGAGATTTATCGCCTGATTCGGACACCGTAGAGTTGCCGGCAATGTCTGAAGATAGAGTATACAACATAGAAGTACTGTGTAGCACTTCTTTACAGGAAAGAATTTGAACTTTTTAAAAAACAACTGATAATAGACTGTATTTAATAAAAATTGGTAATTAGCATAAATAAACATATATATTTTTTTATTTTCGGCTTGACTGTTCCTTTAATGGATTCAGGATAGACAGAAACATGGCTGGAAACACAAACATGGGGTTACCACAGGAACTGGGACAACATAGGGCAACGATGGCGAACCTATGTCTTGCATGCCAGAGAAGGCACGTGCGCCATTGCCACCGCTGCCTTCAGTGCAGGCCAGGGACCCGACCTGACAGTTATCAGGTTGGATCCACGGTCTACACTGAAGGAATGCTTGCTCACTGGGGAGTGCTCCTTCCCCTACGCAGGCATGCTCCTCTCCCGACGCAGGTGTGATGATGTCACTCATCAGAGCCGGCACTTCAGGGGATGGTGCTGATGAGTTATGCCACTTTTTCAGCACTAAGTGCTGAAAAGGATCGCCGTCACTGCCATAGAGGAACAGAAGCGAATCCAAAGCCCATTACGCTACCAGGCGTACTAGATGTGGAAAACAGGTGCCAGGTGCAGGACACAGGTAACAAGGTGGGACACCACTAGGAAGAGCCAGGTTTGCAGAAAGGTGCAGATTCAGGTACAGATTGGAACGGGAACATGTGCAGGTTCGGATATTGGATGCCATAGGAATAGGAATGGATACTGAAACAGATGCAGATTCATGAACAGGATGCCATGGGAGCTGGGCAGCCATAGGAGAACAGAAGCAACCCAGGCCCATATGCTAGGAATAGGAACAGAATCAGGTACAGGAATAGGGCACTCAGGACTCAGGTACAGGAACAGGACACTAAGGACTCAGGTACAGGTGCAGACTCAGGAACAGGACACTCAGGTACAGGTGCAAACTGGGGCATAAGGAGTGATAGTGGATCCTCAATGCCATAGCAGGAGTTGGCACTGGTTAAAACCAAGGCATGGAGTCTAAGGACAGTCAGGTCTTCACCCTGAAACCTCTTTAAGGGGGTATGGCCTTTGCAGCAGGCACCTCCCAGGGCGTGGCCATCGGAGTAACCCCCCACTGGTGGCAGCTGGATAGCTCGCATGAAACTCAGATGGATACTTGGAACAGCAGATCTATGACATAGAAATCATACTGTTGCAGCATAACAGAACAGTCATCTATAGGAATCCTGGGCACACGTTGAACTGTAACACACAGCACCCATTAGAAGCAGCTCAGAAACAGTGAATTCACTGCACAGACACAGCTCAGAAACAAGGATAGGGTCAGATGCTGCAAACTGGCTGGTGCTGAACCTGACAAAAACTGAAGGTGCATGTAAAGAGACATACTGAAGAGCTGACACTTCACAGAACAGAACTTGAGACAGGAAAAGAATGCTTGAAACACAATCCGGAATACTTGACTGAAGAGTTGACACTCTAAGGAGCAGAATACACAAGAAGCAGATCTCTTTAATGCAGACTAGAAAAGAAGTACACATAAAATTGTTTCCAGTAAACCAAGCACCAAACAGGATATTTCCTCTGTAGCTCTTAGATAATTAATGATCGAGCACAGCTGAAGGCTGTGCTCAACCTTTTGAATTTGCTGCCACTGACGTCATCTGTGATGTCAGCGGCTCCAGATTGGCCAATTCAATCCAGATGTGCTGGAGAGCGCTGAGTCTCCTCAGTGCCTGCTGGCATTCAGCCAGTAGATGCACGAGCAGTGCGCAAATGCAAGCACTGCTTGTGACAACTGGTACTTCTAATACTGACTAACTAGAGTGTTGAAAGAGCATATGCAACAAGGTTTACTGCTCTGCCCTTCACTGGGGGAATTCACATGACTCACGTTACACTACACCACTGCCACCTGTTCAACAAATCTATTCTCCTCTTAGTCAATTATGATAAGTGAATTTGCAAATATTTTGGCGAGGTGACACAAATTGTAGCGAGGTGATTTCAACAGGTGAATTTGGACTTTATTCAATAAGGCCCTTAATCCATTACTCAGCCCATTTTAATTCATCTCTCTCCTTTTTTTCTCTTAATTAATCATTTTTCAAACATCACTCAACAACTCTAACACCCAGTCTACCTGCTTCCACTCACTCCTGTTTCTTGTGGTATTTTTGACTTTCTCATTGGCAGCTTTCTGACTGGTGAATATCATCCTTTCCTTTCAGTCAGAAAGCTGTAAGGCTGTTATAAGAGGAAATATAGAAAATATAGTTACTTCCTTCAGCCACAGATAATCCAACTGCTTTTTATTAACAACTGCATGTAACTGAATTGTGACTACATGGGACTGACAAACAACTTCAAAGAGATGGAACAAAGCTGCCATTTTAAAACTGACTCAACATGCCAATGTTGCAGTGCTATATGCAAACTTCTCTGACATGCATAGTGGGAACAGTTAAAGGGGAACTATAGTCAAATTACATCTTTACATATGCAGTAGTATCTCTTAGTGAGAACCGTTTGTCCCCAGTAGTTGTTTCATGTGTGCAGAATGATTGAGTAGGAAGCACTGATAAACTCCTGCACCAGGAAATGTGTGTGTGCCATGTACTGGCCAATTTTCCATGAAAAGATACCCTTACCCTGGACATTTTGCCCTACTTACTACTTTGCACATGTACACAAGTCAGCTTTCCCTCTGTAATCTCCTGTATTCCTACTTAATTTATGCGGCCAAAATATCAGCCCACTGCTTAACCAATAGCATTCAGGCAGCTTTTTCTTCTCGCGTTAACTGACTTGGGAGAGGGAGAGGAAAATGTCAGCTCTCAGGAAAACTAATTAAGGGAAACAAATGGCAAGTATTATTTCTTCCCTAAATCTTTTTTTTTTAACTATTTGTGTCAGCAATTGGCTTAGTATAAAGGAGTTTTATATGTATGTGTGCAATTGTATCAGCACTATTGTGCCCCTTTAAAGGACAGTAAAATCAAAAAATTAAAATGTCCTATATGACTTTACAATTGTTATATATATATTTAATCTATGCTTAAAACAATTTTAAATATTAACTAGAAAATATGATATTTAACTTTAAACTTGGGCTTTCTGGGGTACTTCAACAACATATACAGTATTATGTAAAATTCTACAGAAGACAATACATGTGGGTGGAGTTTATTTAACCACCCTATACAACATGGCTGATATTAGTAAAGATAAGAACAGTTAGAAAGCAATATAACTTCAACTTCATGAAGTCAGCTTCAAAGATAACAGTGTTACAAGTGCTGTATTTGATTAACTGCCATTACAATCCAATCGGGAAGTTTTGTCAGTTTTTATTAGTCCTTTATAAGGTAATTCACAAACTAAGGTAAGATATTACCAGTATTAACTAATCTGCAATTACTTTTTACCAGGTATTGATAGATGGGTTTATATACCCAGATGTATGGTTGCTAGTGGTTACAACATCAGTGCAAGTTTACATTCCCCACAAGGGGTACATAAACTTGTATGTTTGTATGTATTTATATATATTTTTATTTATAAAGTGCCACACGGTTACACAGCGCTGTACAATCCAACAATACAGACAAGGGAAGTGCGTAACAAAGAACAAGTGAAGTAAATTACAGGCATATAATCAAGAATATACATCAGTGAAAGTACTAGGCCATGATTGAAACAAGAGGATGGATTTCCCTGCCCCATAGAGCTTACAATCTAAATAGGAGGAAAATTGACATAAATAGATTGGAGGGTAACAAATGCAGTAGCATAAAGTGACAGTTCATTTGGCTATAGGTGCCAATTAAATAATAAAATAAATAAAAAAAGTCTTGGTGAGGGGTTCCTGAAGAAGGTTGCTTTGTGAAGAGCCGAGTTAATGACTAGATGCATACGAGCAAACAAGGAAAGATATGTAGGGAGGGGCAACAGAGTGGAGCAATTTAAATGTCAAAATTAGGACACTGTAAATATTTTTATTAACTGGGAGCCAAGGAGCAGACAGGAGTTGGGAGGCAGACTTCTGGGGAGAGAGAGTTTATTCTAGCAGCAGAATTTCAAATACACTTGAGCAGGAAAAGGTGGGTAACTGAAAGGCCAGTTAGAAGGATATTGCAATACTCCAAGCGGGATAAGATGAGGGCATGCATGAGGGTGTTAGTAGTGGCCTGAAAGAGAAATGGACAGATCTTTGCAATGTTACGAAAGAAAAAGTGACAGTTATTAGCAGTGGCAGCAATGTGCTTAGAGAAGGAAAGAGCAGAGTCAAAAGTCAGCCCAAGACAACATGCAGAAGTAACAGGGTTAATGATCACATCATCAACTGAAATGTAAAAAGGAGGAAGCAGGACTAGGTTTAGGTGGGAAAATGATCTGTACAGTTTTATCAAGATTTAGTTTGAGATGGCGCTGGGGCCATTCAAGACAAGATAACCAGGAGACAGAGATTTTAGTATTGACTTCAGATGTTAGTGCAGGAGCAAATAAGCATGTGTCATCGGAATAAAGGTGGTATTTAACACCAAATGAGCTAATGACATCACCCTAGGAAAGCATGTACAGGGAGAACGGAGGAAGGGACCAAGCACAGAGCCTTGAGGCACCCCCACACTAAGTAGGATAGGAGAGGAAGCATCATTAGCACGGGAGACAAAAAATGAACGATCAGAAAACTAGGAGGTCAGCCAAGATGCAGCTTGATTACATACACCAAGCGCATGGAGAATCTGAGCAAGTAGGGAGTGATCAGCAGTATCAAATACAGAGCATAGGTCCAGGAGGATAAGAATAGAAAAGTGCCCCTTGTCTTTGGCAATCTGGAGATCGTTTGCAAGTTTGCACAGAGCAATCTCCGTAGTGCGCCTAGATTGCAAAAACCAGATTTCAAATGGTCTAGGAGATGATGGGCATGCAAATAGTTAGTAAGGTGAGTGCAAACCAGATGTTCCAGAATGTTTGCAAATGTCCCAAAACCACATTGATTACTTTCTGTGCCTTTAGTTGCAATTACTGATGACAGTGCAAACAGCCAGATCCAGACTGCAGGCAAACTGCAGTGAGTCCTGATGCCTTAATCATTATATTAAAGCAGGTCACCAAAGGATAGGAAAAGAACTTTACCAATAGCTACATTAACTATGAATTTAATAGGTTTCTGCATGGAACTTTCCACTGTTATAGCCGTTCCATTAAGGCGGTCACTACCAATACTAGCAGTCCTAGTCAGAAATGTTTAGAAGATAAATATATGAGCCTGTTCATCATGTAAGAGCAGGAGAGAAGAAAATGAAAATTTTGGAGGTGGATCTTAGAGTAAGTGGCAGGAATGGCTACTGGGTAGGGGTAACTATTTTCTATTCAGCTGTTCACTAATTAGCATGGATGGAAGTGGTTAGTACTGAGTCATTAAGTAGGAAGCACATAACAGAGCAACACTGGCAGATAAGAGTTATGGAAACAGGCAGTCTGTAGGGTTTAGGAAATGAATGTACCTAATAACCCCAGGTCTTTCATATATTACATAAATGCCAATCCCGCTACACTGGAATTTTACATACACAGTGGTACCTCGAGATACGAACAGCTTGGCATACGAATTTCTTGAGATACGAGTTGCAATTCGGACGGTTTTCCTGTTTGAGATACGAGCTGAAATGAGCTGAAATTTGAGATACGAACTGTTTTGGCCGGAAAGGATTCATTTCATATGTATTATTTTAAAAAGGGATAATTGGTTTGAGATACGAACTGTCTTGAGTTACAATCTCAGTCACGGAATGAATTAAATTCGTATCTCAAGGTACCACTGTACCCCAATCAGAAAAGGATATTTGGTAAATACAATGAGTAATGGGGGTAAGGGGAACTCTAGGGATCCCCTGAACCTGACTACTGCTGTTGGTATGGAATAGTGACGCCTATGGTCATTGCTAATACAGTTAAATAGGATAAGCCATAGGAATGGGTCAGTAGTAAGCAGTAGAGGAGCAGGGATGCTGTCCTGAATAAAGGGGGGTTAGTTTAATAATCCTCCCTCCCCTGCTGCTGAGAACTGCAGGAGTTGCATTGGTTTGTACAGGAGCCTGGCGTTAGCTGTTACCAGTGGAAGCGGTGACTTTAATTCAGCATCCAGCTCGCAGCTGAGACAGCCCGGGTCCCGCTATTCCCCCGGCTACAATTCCCTTAGCTCCTTCTGTCTTATCCACATTCTCCTCCCCGTGTTTGTTTGCAACTGACTTCATCATAGTGTTTGTTCCTGGGCTGTGAGGCTGCCACTCATCATCATCATCTGCTGCCTGGCCAGGCGCCAGCTCATGCCTTGGCTCAGAAGCTGAATTGCCAAGTTGCCCTTGAGTTGCCCCCTTTTGCCCCTTTCCCGGGGAGAGCGCGTTGAGTGCAGTTATTAGTAAATCGTTGCTGCATCGCTGGAAGTGAAATCAGCTGCTGCGTCCTTGTGAGGAGAGGAAGGAGGATGGCACCTGGGGCAGTGGGCACAGTGTGTAGGTAGGATGATGGGGGCACACGGATGTCCCCAGCACTGATACGGCCCCCGTGGGTGGGGAGATATCGCAGCTACTGATCGCTTTCTCCCAGGGAAAGTGCCTGTGTCAGACACCCACGTCTACCCGCCTGAGAGCAGCCTGAGAGCAGCCGTGCAGGTGCAAGTTTGGGATGTGGAAAGGGCAGCTGCTTGTGCTGACACTGGGGACCTAGACTGGGCACATCTGGCAGGAGTACATTACCCGCTGGGGCACTGTTAATATAGAATCAGGCGCCAGTGTCTCATTCATTAGCTTGGCTCTGGGGTCCCCTGGCCCCCCCACTCCTGGCTCCCCCTGGCCCCCCCACCCCTGTACTGCTGCTGCTCATAGGAAGGCGGATGGTCTGTCTGTGGCTCCTTTAATATATCTTAACCTTTATCAACTTGGGGGATCCGAACACAAGAGCAGCTCCCTCCAGCCAACCTGCCCGCTCTGCTCCTGCCATTCTGCTTGTCTGCCCCCCGGTACCCATGATGCCCTTAAGTGCCCTTCCAGGGACACGATCCCTAAGCCCCGCAGGTCTCTCTCGCAGGCTGTCTCGGCTCCGGGAGTACCGTACCCGGTCCAGGATCATGCTGTGTCTAGGGGTTTCGCAGATGCTTCTGGGATGCCTTATCGTGGCTGTCAGCTTTGCAGCACTCGCCCTCACTACCTCTGCTAGGGTCAGGCACTCGTGTCCCTTCTGGGCTGGCTTTTCGGTAAGTGTCGTGCATTATATTCATAGCATTGCCTATTCATAACTGATATTATATCATAACTATTCATAGCATTGCCT
>WMED01012916.1:0-14630 GCA_019650415.1 Pipa parva
AAACTTATATTCATGAGAAATTAATTAATGAGTACCGGAAAATATTTTTTTACAAAAAAAACACTGGATAGATAGATTAGATAGATAGATCTATAACTTTACTTACACTTTAAGATTTCTTGTATAGTAAAATGTAGCT
Organism: Pipa parva; assembly: GCA_019650415.1. NCBI lineage: Eukaryota > Metazoa > Chordata > Amphibia > Anura > Pipidae > Pipa > Pipa parva. The sequence continues at coordinate 140 of WMED01012916.1, forward strand.
TTTCATAACTAAATATGAACCCTTTGAAGATAAATTTAGAAACTCCAGTTCTGTGGCAAATATCAGGTTTTTCTTATACTCAATAAAAATTGCAAAAATCCTGTCACTTCAAAGGATATCGAAGCAACAATTCCAGGCCTGTCCGATAAACTGGTGAAGCTCACAGCAATGTTTTAGCACCTTCAGACAGCTAAACAAGGCATCTGGCAAGAGATCTTACAGCAGTTTCTGTTATTAGACTCAGGAATAAACAACAAAAATGACTTGGCTTCCGCTACAACAATATCTGTTTGACTACATTTTTCTAAATAGCAAAAGCGCACGTGGGAGCAGGGATAAGAACGTGTCAGATAAATTAAATGGGTGCAAAATGTATCAGGTACCTTAAATAGGTGCAGTGCATTACATCGGCTGTACACGTCTCTCGCCTGTTATCAAAAGTGATAAATTAACTCACCCTACTTAAGATGACATAGAGGACAATAAGCATATATACTGTATGTATATAAATGAATCTATACCTCGCTGGATCAAATTAAGGAAATTTACTGGGATCTGGGGGGGGGAGGGAAGGCCACTGGACAGACGCTGTGGTACTGCAAAGGGGTTGCAGAAGTCAAGGCAAGGCCCCTCTGTGAGATCAGGCCCAATCACAACCACAGCATGATGCATGAGTGAAGTTGGTTTCTTAGTTCTTTTTTTAACCATCACAGATAATTGTCTCTAGTTTTTCCTCTGTGTATACAAATGTTTGCACCCACCACTTTCCACTAAGTTAATGAGCTAGTTTACAACTATCTGCATCTACTGCTTAAGGGCTTTATTAGCAATTTGTACTCTTATTATATACTCTACATTTGTCAGACCCCGGGTTATACTATTTGGGACTCTGAGTCCCTGTACTATTAAAAATGACTTTGAAACTAGGCTTTTCTCCTTACAGCAATAGCTCCTATACATTAGATTATTTTCTGGAGGCTTGGGGACTTGTGTGGATAGAGACCTTCCTGGGCAGTGCTTTTATTTCACCTGAAGTGGGTTGTCTCTTTAAGTTCCTTACACTTTTGTTGTTCTGTATACTTGTAATAGAGCAAATGAACTCAAAACATGTGCTATTCAAGAAGAAATAATGTACTCGAATCATAATCGATATGCTAAAAGTATAGGCCAGCCTAAACCACTATATTATAAAGCAATAAATCGGGACCTTTGAGCTGTATTGTTTGACTGGACGAGGTATGTCACATGGTACACTGAACTGTGAAAATCAATGAGTCATACACTTTATGCTGGTTTGTTTTACACATGCATGGAAAAAGGCCAGCTCCGAAAACACCAGATTCCTCACCAGGGGGTGGAGTTAAACAGCTCCAAAGGGTGCTATGTACTTGTGAAATAATGTATGGAGAGTAAACAGAAATAGCATGTGGACTGGAAAAGAAAGACTGTGGGTTTATTGTATTGCTGGCATGTACAGTAGGCTAAATGAATAAATCACACAATATGATTTATTAGAAGACTTCAGTTCTTCTTTAAAACCAACTAGCAGCATTACTGCCTCTACCCCACCACTTCACTGTTATTATCTTAAACCGGTGTTACAGAGTACAGAGAAGACACAGACAAAAGAAATGAGAAAATGTTTGTATAAAACAAGTGTAGCACCAACATAAAAGACAATATAAATATATAAAAATGCATTTAAATATATAAAACCTTAAAATAGTCCGTATGAAAATATATGAAAATTACAAAAGATTTTTGCTCATCCGATGATGAAGGCGAGTTCTGCCCACGTGCCTTAAATGCGACAAACAGTTCAAATTTCCAAAAGGTGACCCAACTGAGAGAACTGCAGGAGCACAAGAAAAAATATGACAAGGGATCACACTTAGGGGAGCACTCCCTTCCTTTGTTATATTTTTTCCTGCACTCCTGTAGCTTTCTCAGTTGGGATACCTTTTAGAAATAAGAGTATCTACAGGCATTTATAATAACTTATTAAAAAAAATAAATAAAACCATCTTTTACTAAACTGATATATATTTCTGATGATAAAATCCTTTAAACATCAACAATTATGCATATACAACAGAAATAAGATATCACACAAAGCAAAATATGAAAGCAATTTACCTTTAGGAGGGAAATAGGATTTGCTTTCTGCTTTATGAGGCCAGTCTACCACCAATGGTCCAAACCTTCGAAAGCTTGCTGTGATCTCATCTGTTAAGAAGTGCAACACATGATAAAACATGGGTTAGTCTGAAAAATAAACGCACTGTAATATACAAGATACCTTTTCTAAAATGTAACTTTTAAAATAGCAGTCTAAGCAAGAGCAATAGAGTGTGTAGAGCCGCAGGTTCCAAACACAATCCTTGCAATATTTCCTTCGTCCCTGCACTGGAACAGATACAGCATGTGTCAGATCTGGTGTTTTGACACTGGAGGTAATTCTGGTAGTAAAACATCAACAATGCACCCCACTGATTTCAGTGGTGACAATGTCAATATGGCCTAGTGGCTTTCAGTGAAGCAGTAACTACAACCAGATGAATAATCAAGGTCAAAAGGCAATACTGAAGTAGTTGTCACTGAAATCTATATTCCTGCTAGAGTCTAAATCAGGGGCGGCGAACCTTTTTGCCACTCCGTGCCAAAAAGGTGACGTTACTCACCAGCGCGTCCCCTGAAGTGCTGGCACTGGTGAGTGACGTCATCACGCAGGCTTCGGGGGAGGAGTGCGAACGCGTCAGAGGAGGAGAACTCCCCTGCGAGTAAGCGCTCCTTCAGTGCAAGCCATGGACCCGGCCTGAAAACTGTCAGATCGGGTCCGCGGCCTGTACTGAAGACAGGCGTTTGGCGACAGCTCGCATGCCAACAGAGAGGGCTCTGCGTGCCCTCTCTGGCACGTGTGCTATAGGTTCTCCATCCCTGGTCTAAATGCTACATCTGACAATGCCCATAGTAATTTTTTAGCAGTTGTAAGCAAAGTCATTTAAACTACTCTAAGCCTAAAAATCTAGAGCAGCAGACACACATACAAAATAAAATTACTTTTCCAACATAATTACAAATTTTGTATTATACACATCACGTGCCCCTATACAAGATCTGCAGCTTCAAATCCTGCAGGACAGCACAATCATTAAGAGATATAGGGGGATATTCACTAAACCCCGAATTGTTGCGTATAGGTGTGAATTCGTCAGCTGAAGACAGTCGCAATAGACTGCCACTGTCGCAGTCATGTATTTATAATGAGAATTTTGTAGCAGTTGCGACTTTATTGTGGGAAAGCTGTCACAGTCGCAACTTTAAAAATTGTCGTGGTCCTGACTTTACAATGGGGAAATTGTCACAGTCGCAGATTTGCTAAAGGAATCTGCTGTTTGAGAATTCGAAAGTCGAATTCTCACTTTAATGAATTAACCCCCATAATTTTATGAGTCACATCATTCCTTGGGAAAGTGAAAAGCAGTATCTGCCATAGTTCAGTAGGTCTTGGAGACCAGCATATTTATACATAAAACATTGTGGTCTAAGCAGTGAAGATATAATAGCCTCTCTTTCTGGAATCATGGATGATTTAAAGTTAGCTTCTCCTTACAGAATAACACTTCAGAAAGTGGTTATAAATAAAAGCTTAGGGCTGCTGTAACTAGGAGTCAGAAAAGTCCTAAAAATCTAAACCACTAACTTCTTAGGAAATATGCCCTCTATTAAACATACAGTTTGGTCACCAACAGCTATCTGACAAGATGTCCTCACTCATGGAAATAAAAAAAAACAAAAAAACTACATATAATGCAAAATACATTAACAGCAACTATTGGACAATTTGGTAAATAACTATTTGTAGCTAAAATATTAAATGTAAACATGGGGGGGGGGGGGGGTAAAGATTTCTCAAGCATGGGGGAGTCCTTGTCTTACACAAAACAAATGCTGCCTCTAGGCAACTCGTATACATTGCTCCCGGTTGGCATTATATTATAATTACCTTTATACACAGTCGCCAATCTAACCTACATAATCTACAGTACTCATTTGTGTTTTATATATGTTATTTGCAGCAAAGTGGGGTTTATTTATAAATGTATAAAAAGATGGTTGCAATGATCAAAGGGGAAAAAAACAAACACAAAATATATCCATGTCTACTATTCAACTTCAAACAAAATTTTTACAAGGATTACATAGGAATAACCTCCATCAAATCCATCCAAATGGGATTTTCTTATTTTTCCTGTGTTACTACTGCCTAAATACACAGCATAACAGCATCACCGTCAATCATATGGGTTTAAAGCATTTTTTTTCTCTTTGAAGACCAAATTTAAACTTGTAAGAACTTAACAGATTTGTAAAATGCTTTGCGGGTCAATTACAAAGTGCTTCTTGTTTGTTTCTAGACAACACCACAACATTTTCTTTGCAATGAGAAAAAAAGTAAAATCAGATCACAAGATACCTACAATGAAGCACTGATTTAAATACATCCTACAGAATTCAAGCCTAGGTGGATCGTTTTGATAAAAAATATTTTGTCAATGTGAACTGTGAAGGACTTTTATATCCTCCACTATTAATTTGCATTTTTATATATTCAATGGGATCAGCCATTCTGAAAGCCTATCCTGAGCATATCCCATATATTCCATAGATTAATATCTACAACAGTATCACTGCCAATATGAGTAATGTTGCTGATAGCCAAATAACTACCGTAATCTAGCACCAACACATGTTACAGGGAAAGCAAACACACTAAGGTACCCAATTCTTATGGGAAAAAAACCCTGTGTACCTGTACCACTAAACCTCACAAAATGTATATATGCACACCTTGCTATAACATTGCACAGTTTAATGTCATCTCTTTGTAAGGGTTTAATGAAGTACACAAATATATGGCTCTTTGTAATAGCTGTAGAAAAAAAAATACCTTCATCAATGTCAGGAGGCAGGCCTCCAACAAAGACTTTCCGAGAATAGCGTTCTACCCGTTCACCGTTCTGACAGTGTGTTGGAGAGCTCAAGCCAGATGATAATGACTGATCGCCATGGCTGTCGCCAAGGAAGCCATCTTCAAATGGAAAGAGTGAGGATCGACCTGAAACAAAAGGCAAATAAATTCATGATTCCATTAGGTGCGGAGAAGCAAAAAATAGTCACATACTGCTAAGCAAGAAGTAGTCAAATCAGGGCTAACACACAGAAAAGGTACAGATAGAGATAAATCAAACTGGCTATGAAAACTAGAAGTAGTGCATATCTATATATATATCTATGAAGCAAATGTGATATAAAGTGTATTGAAAGGGCCCCATGAAAGCTCCCTGTAGACTTTCTACATTACATCATGTCTCCAAAGTACACCAGAACACAAGTATTGACTCTGCTAAATTAACCAGAGTTAGATCAGGCCCATATGAATATTTTATTTGGAGATCTCATTTCAAGGTGAAACTTGAAGCCTGACAATTGATCCTGAACCAGGCATACTGCCCTACAATAAGAACCTCTACACATAAAATAACACGCACACACAGGCACACGCAAATACACACAGACAGTACCATCACTACTATTCAGACTATATTATATAATGGACATGTTTGGTGCTTGAAAACAACCAGAAGATCAAATAAAATGCAACTAAACAGCATAAAAAATTTAAAGGGACAGTGACACACACACACAAAAACACCCTATACACTCTTATACAGAAGCTACTCAAATGTACCCTTCCAGAAATTGATGCAAGATTATAAAAAAACAATATTTTTATTTTAACATTCTCCTATTTTATTAGGCTCCCAGACCCCATGCATAGGATTATGTACAAGAGCAAAACAAATGCTTTAAAGAAAACAATTTGACAAGGACAGGTTAGGAATAACTTTACTTAAATTTAATTAGGTCATTTATCAATGAAAATACATTAAATTACAAATTTTTATCTTAGAGGTTCAGTGTCCTTAAAAAACTTTTTCTTCATGTCTAAAAAATATGGGGCATAATGTTTAACTGTTTTTGCTCATTTCTTTAAACAGATTTTATTTCTTGTAAATATTGTGGTTCGTTTTTTTTCCGTTTGCACAGGGGATTGAATTTCCCAGTGCTCAGCCGCCTCTCTTTACTTATTATCCCAGCACTGCACAGATTCTAGATCGACTACTACAAATTTAAGTAAAATAATCATAAGAAACAGGCATGATAAAAAAAACAAACAAGCCTTTATCTGAAGTAGTAGAGATCTGATTACTTTTACAACAATGCTATCCCTGAGATATTTTGGCAATAACATACACAGCAACAAGGATGCTGTGTCCTATTGATTTCAATGGCGACTTCATCAAAACCACTTTGTGATTTTATGTTGAAGCAGTAACCAATAAGAAAATCAAAGGGAAAGCAGCATATCTGTGTTTTATCACTGTTTTGACATTCAGCCTAAAAACAATGGCAGCCAAATACTATGTCTGAATTTGCCATTTGAGTAGAAGAGTGGGAGAGGAAAGGACTTGCTCTATATATAATTCTCTCTCTATATATATATATCTACTGTATATCTATATACTGTATATATCCCCACCATAGAGTAAAGTAGGGTTAATGTTGCTGCCAAAAAGGGAAAAGGGAAAGCTTTAAGAGTATGACAAAATATTACTACTCCCTTGAAAACCTAATAGGGAAAGTAATAAGAGATTAATCACTAAAACATACTACTTTAAAGGCCCAGTAACACATTAAATTGAATTCCTAATGTTTATGGCTGTTTTGTTTAACCCTTTCCTACCTGCAGACATTTCATCTGCTGAATAAACAGACCCTTTAGAGCGCCAATGTTTTCACTGGGACTTTAGATAATGCATATTAAAGGACCAGTAAAAGAAAAACTCAAATTTGGACTGACATGCCAGTTCCTTCTACATAGTACAATGGTGGCTCCAATATAAAACTTGATTTGTATTGCTTTGTGTTTATCTTCTTTGCAATTGCTGCATGGCCAAATCAAATAGCAAATGTCCTGGCTTTCCTGGTCATTTAATGAAACACCCCACAAAGCTGAACAAAGGGAACATGTTATATTAAAAAAATAATATCATGTATTCTGGAATTCTTACTGAATTTTTCTAAGGGAAATAATTCTTAAAGTTTTTACTCAGATTTTCTACCACAATATACTCCCTTTTATTTTGGACGCTGATATTTAGGCTTAAAGTGTACCTGTCACCTCAAAACTAATACTAATTTAGATTGTACTAATGAAATAAACATTTTCTTAAATATAAATGTGTTTTTTTTTTTAAATGTACCTTTAAACATAGTTTCTCTCTGTCATCTTCCCTGTCAGCACGACATTTCTTTCCTGAGTGTTGGGTGGGCATGGCTAAATGATGATTGACATTATAGCTCCTCCAATCAAATCCCTGCTTCATCTTGGATTTAAGGGATCTGATTGGAGGAACTATAATGTCAATCATTTAGCCCCACCAATGAAAGAGAAGGCAGGCTGACAGGGAAGATGACAGAGAAATGCTGTATAAAAGGTACAGTTTATTTTTAATACAAATATATTTCCAAAATGTTTATTTCATTAGTAGAACCTAAATTAGTATTAAGAGTTTTGAGGTGACAGGTGCACTTTAAAGAACCCCAACTACCAACTATACTTGTGGTTCCCCAGTATGTAACATCAGGAAGTGAAGGATGCAACATAAAGCACCTGGATCAGTAGAGGAAAAACATTTCTTACCAATCCAAGCACGGAATGCAGCACCCTTCACCTTCTGCTGTCTAACCATGAGGGGCTCCACTACATGGATAGCAAATAAGGGCTGCTTAAATTTTAACAGCCATTTATAGATTTATTTTAAGGAAAGATAGATTAACTATGACTAGCGAAACTCTGCCCCAGGTAAGAAAATCAACCTAAATTTAGCCTGCCAAGATCTGAGAGTCAGTAGGTTAGGACCCTTTAAGGTCTCTGACCTGATAATCATGTGTAAACCACATAGTGAAACACAGCCAGCTTACAGGGTAAGCACCCTGATCTACTGAAAGGGCTGTTAACGCTTTAGATGCCTTAAAGATTCATAGAAAACATTTCTATTTGTTGGTATTTAATGTTAAGATCCACAGGACCCAATAGCTAGTTATAAACGAAAGATCTAAAAATGCATAAACAACTTAAAAGTACTATTCTTTTAAACCGAAAAACAAACAAAAAAACAACAGACTGAACGGCTGATCGACATTATCTTTGCAGTATTCATCATAAGGTAAAAACTGCAAAGGTCATTAACAAATAATATGCAATGCAATGCTCAGCCTAATTAAACATGAAAAGCCAAGTTTAGGAATCATATGGAAAGGAAAAATGTATGACATTACATAATCTTTAACCCATACATAAAAAGGCTTTATCATATGAATGACACAAACCAGCGTTATACATTTATAATCAACGGAATTTAGGTTATCTTTTTTTTTCTTAATTATACGTCAATTCAACTAGAATATCCAAAGTGGGGAAACAAATGAGAAAAATGAAAAATAAAAGTAACTATATATATATATATATATATATATAAAAAAAAAAAATGTTGGAGTAACCTTCACCAATAGTAGAAGACTTGATTTGAAAAAAGGAACAAAAAACAGAGAGAAATGGAGGGAAGGAAAAAATAATATGTAATGGGTAAAAGAAGAAAATGATGTGTGAAAAAAAAAAAAAAACCCCAGAGAAGAATAAAATAAATAAATAAAAAGGAAAAGCCTTGAACTCTTACTGATTCTCATCCCAGGATTTTGGTAGGCAAGAACACCTAAATAATTCTTAAAGTGTTTACCTCGTCTCCGACCATAGCTCCTGGCTGCATGTGAACAGAGGAAATTGGGAATAATTAATATATACAGGCTAATAGTTTTATTTTATTTTTTTTTAAAACAAAAAAAAAAATTTAGGGACATTTTCATTTTACACTTGATATGTTGATTTGGTAGAATTGTTTTGATGGTAATTGTCTTAAAAGATGACAAAATATATTCTGTATATATGCTTGAAACAGTTGCTTAAAGTGCACCTGTCACCTCAAAACGAATACTGATTTAGGTCCTACTAATGAAATAATCTTTTTTGTTAATATATGTATTTTAAAAATGTACCTTTATAAAGTGTTTCTCTCTATCATCTTCCCTGTCAGCCTGACTTTTCATTCTGGAGTTAGGTTGGGCGGGGCTAAATGTTTGACATTATATCTCCTCCAATAAGATCCATTAAATCACAATCTAGCAGGGATCTGATTGGAGAAGCTAGAAAGTCAATCATCATCACCTGACCCAGGAAAGAAAAGGCAGGCTGACAGGGAAGATGACAGAGAGAAACGCTGTATAAAGGTACATTTTTTAAAGAACATATATATTTACAAAAACATCTACTTCATTAATAGAACCTAATTTATTATTAAGAGTTTTGAAGTGACTGGTGCACTTTAAGACCCCTGACTTTGAAAAGGCCCCTAAAGATAAAATATTTTCTCTCCTTAAATTTATGAACATTAAATTTGTATACATTATTGCTTTGAAACTTATTACAGTATGAGGATTTGTAAAATCATAAGTTTTATATTTGAATAGTCCAAAAACAGAAGGTCAAAATGAAGGTCATGAAATGTTACACTTTAAGCCCTGTGTAACACTGAGCCAGTTCTACTTTGACATTATAAATAGGCACACAATACATAAAACAAAGGTAGATTTTATCATTTACAATAACACATGCATATTATATTTAAGAGCAGCAGAGAGAATAAATCACCAAATCTTCAATTTTTAAATAATCCCATTTCTGATGCATCTGTAAACGTCACTATACTTTTTCCAATAAAAGATTCTCTGTTTTTCATAAAGCTATCATTTAAATGTACCATTTTCTGTCTTCACAAAGGTTTCTTATCTTATGGACTTACTAGGCAGCACTGTTTAAAAAACAATTGTTTCCTATAATCAGTATTACCAGAAAATAAAATTTGTATGCCCTTTAATATACTGTAAATGGCTTAGCAAAGCAAATTAATGCTGAAAAATGATTTTACATCTGTAAGAGTTCTAACACCACGTCTGTACTAGGTCTGCATTGCTGAACTGTACAGCACTGTGTTAGTTAGTAGTAATTTATAAATAAAACAACTCTGCTACAAAACAACCAGTGTGGCCGTGGCCTAACAATCAAGCTGCAACAAGAAAGAGGAAGTTTACAATACCACTCCTTGAGCTGAATTTCTCCAAGACCGTAATTTGGAGTTTCCAGTTATAGGAGCCACGCTAACAGCCTCCTTCATCTGCAAGCTTCAGGTTAGTTTTCAGTTGCAATAGAGTACCAAGGGAACACTATAGTTTTTAGCCCTGAGATGAACACTCTGGGGACCTTTGATTAAAGGATGAATTCACCTGTCGTATTCACCTTGCTACAATTTGAGTCGCATTGCCAAAATAGTCACAAATTCACTTCTTGTTATTGACTAAGCGGCAAATAGACTTGTCAACGAAGAGGACATCTGTGAATGCTGTCTGATGCATTGTGCGGGTAGTCCTTCAGATAAAAGTAGAATGCGGAGTCCTGACTATCAGCCCCCCAATTTGCCATTCTGATGTGGCGAAGTGAAATGGGTGAACTCGGAGCAGTTCACCTAGTCGCCTTTGCTCCATCAATACAAAGCCAGTTAGTCAATAGTAGAAGTACCTATGCACAGGCAGACAAAGTGATGCAAAGTGCTCTGTAAGATTGCGACTTGGTCCCAAATTGGTCATGTATTTGCCACATTGCAGAGTTTGCTCAATAAGCAAACACAGGGAACTGGCGAATAGATGTGAATTGAGTGATTTACGCGACTATTCAGCCTTTAGCCAATAAGGCCCTAAGCATTGTCAGCAAGCCAATATCCACACTTTTAGAAGGACTCACAAACACAGATGCATATTATTTGTAATCTCAATGCAGCAGAGTTTTATTTAAAGTTTGTTTCATTCTAGAATTAAATGAAAGGGTAAAATCCTTGAATATAGCAGGATTATGTTGCATTCTAAAAATGAATGGAAATTCTCCCACTCTCATCATTTAACAGAGTTCAATACACAATATTTTCTTTGTACTTGCCTGCGGAAATGGTAAAACAGCTCCCACACATGCGAATAAATACAAATATATAAATAACAATAAATATGCAGATAAATCATCTTTGTCCAAGTCCCATAATGTTCCACTATATAATTTATACAAATACAGGACTAACCCACCTAAAAAAAAATCTTATTTGTATTGGCATGGTAATTATTTAAATAAAGCACTTATAAATAAGTTACATTTGAATTCATACAGGTTATTTACTTTCTGTGTGTTTTATCTTTACTAATAGCAGCCATGTTGTTAAACAGACCTTGATCAGTCCAATTGTTTTCTATGGTGTTTTAGATAACGCATATTAAATAAGTATGCCCGAAAACCCAAGTTTTAAAGCTAAATATCATGCTTTATATATACAATTTAACTATTTGGAAGTGCAGTTTGAATATCTAGTAACTAAACATGTATTTCAGGTATTATTATTTTTTGGCGTTTGTATTATTATTTTTTTTATAGTTTGTTGAACATATATTTTTTATGAATACCAAAAACAGACACAGCTGGTGAACTTCAAGGCCAAATCTGTAAGATAGACAGTGTAAAGTTTTATTGCAGTGATCAATGACATTCAGCAAATCAGTGATCACACTAAAATGAAAATGACATGGTAAAGTTCCTGTATATGCTCAGTTCCTTCAAGCCCAGTTATTTTGCAGGGTTGCCAGTTTAGATCCAAGCCATGTTTTTTTCATGAGAAGGGAATGGTCTCTCTAGTGGTTATTTTGTGTATTGCTTTATAAAAGTGTTCTACTCCAAGGGTGTAAAAACCTACTTCCATAGAGCAACGATTAGCTAGCAGCAATCCAGGTTCAGCCCATGTCCCAATGCATGAATTCTAAAAATAAAATAAGAAAATAAAAAAGCCACTTCATGAAGCGGTATGGATTTTGCTTTTTATTGTCTTTTCAGTGGAAAACAACAACAAAAACAAAAGCTTCTTTTTTTTTTCTGGAGAGCGAGACTGCAAAGTTCAAAGAAATTGTGCATAAATTTTCATCTGAAATTTCTAGATAAACTTATAGACCAGGCAGCTGGAGCCTCAGTGAGTAACTGACCCCTGTTTCTGTTCGTGTTCCAAATGTTTCAGTGTGATGAAGCCATTCAGTGGGATGAAATATTTGCTGTTCTGCTATCTCCTATATCTTATGAATATTTTTTTCTCAGCCCGTTACTTTACATGTCTTTTTTTTTACTTCTTTGTTCCACCTTTCTTTGTTGATGAGGGGTACAGCCTTATTAATGTTGGTATTTTTTGGCCATCTTGATGGTTGGTCATTCATCATCAATGTTTATCTGTCCTGATCTATTCTAATTTAATAAAAACATGTATTTGAGAAAAAAATGTGGCTGTGCTCATCTTGTTAACTGTTACACCAACACTGGTAAATCCAATCAACTCTGATTCCATACTTATTGGTAGGATGTTCTACGGGAGGTTAGTGAGGGGTTTACAACTATACAATCCTATATTCCTATATTAGAAAGACCGTTATAGATGAAGCTTTATCAAGCTGCAAGCCATCAGACAATTCTGAACAGAACTTATAAAGGAGAGTGCAACATATGCTAAAAAAAACACATAGAAGTGTTATTATGGAGCCTAATCTCTACTATCAGTATGAGTGTCCAAAACTCATAAGGCTGCACATCAATAACTTTGATTTTTTTTTTTTTTCAGGTTTTTTCACATTACATTTCACTTCACAGTAGTAAAGCTAAACCTAAAATCCATAAAAATCAAATCAATGAGTCAATTGTAGTAACAGCTATTTTAAAAGAACAAAAAAAAATCTCAAGCTTGACTTTTCAAAAGTAGGGCAGCTAACAAATAGCAAACTGGAAACCCAGAAATCTGTTCTACTGTGATAACACTCAAGGAAAAACAAAACAAAAACTGTCAAACATGGTATGTGGCATATTCTATGCCTTTTTGAAGTTAAAATTGCACTTTAAGGGCATTTCTTCTTTCTTTGCGATTTTCTTTTCTTCGGTTTGTACATTTCCATAAGAACACAAGACAGAAATATGTACAAATTCTTACTTTGCTTCTTAGAAGCCATATAATAAAAAAATTACAGGACATGGGAGTTATTATACTGACAATTCTTTAAAGAAAGGTTTTAAATAACCTTGGTATGATAAGGTCACAAAGACTTGGTGCAGTTCTCTGCCAAGATATAAAAATTGTGAGAAGGTGCAATAAGCTGGGAATGCTCTCATTCAAATGCACAGGAGATTTTTTTTATTATCATTTTCTTTTTTTCTTGCTCAAGCCTTGAAAAACACTAATTTAACATTCCTCCACCCCTTCATCTACTTGGACTGAAATGGTGTTCATAGCACACCAAATCTGTCTATTTCAAGTTTTCAATCTATCATTTTGGATCATGCCTCAAGCTACTGTTGGACTGCAAAATCTACTGGGAATGATTTAACCTTTGAATCATAACAATTATTGTATTGCCAATCATTTTCCAAACCAAGTGGAGAAAAAGGGAACTTTTACAAGGGATGATCTTCATAATTCTTGTTATGTCATAACCAAGTGATATCTGTTGCCTCTCCCTGGTTAATTACAACACACAATAAAAAAAAAAGCTACCTGTTGGTTCAGCCAGTGACTGATGTAGTATGCGCAATCCTCGAAAGGACTTAAAATACCAATGCAAGAACTAAGTTAGGAGTCAAAAAAATAAGTAAATAATAATAATGCAGGGCCAGCGCTCATATAGCCAGCTATGGAAGTAGATATGAAATCTATGAAACAGCAAGTTTTAGCAATATGTTTTACTGACATTTATCTTCTTTAGAAGAATGAAGATGCCCAAACCAGATCAGTTTCAAAGGTTAAAACAGATTTATTGTACGAGGTGTGCATAATATGGTACTCAGCAATTCAGTTTGTGCACCCCATGCATTGAATTGGTTTCACCATATGAAAAGCAGGCTCTTGAACACATTATTTGTTCATTGTTGTGCCAGGATACATATTCCCAATTCCATGAATCTGAAAAGCAATGGTTACCTATCAACGTGAGATACTGCATGTTTCCTAAAGCTGACCGCCATGTTAAAGTTGTAAATATATATGGTATTACATTTGCACTTTACTTTTGTACAATTCTTGTAAATTATATTCCGATCCCCATTGTCATGTACGCTGGAGAGTTGAGAAACGCAATTTCAATACTTGTATGTGCTCGTGTACACATGTAGAATTGACAGAATAAATAATATCTATCTGTCTGTATCTATCTGTATCTATCTATCTATCTATCTATCTGTATCTATCTA
>WMED01012917.1:0-14629 GCA_019650415.1 Pipa parva
AGCAGCATAGAGGGGGGAAGCAGGGAATGAAAAGCAGCATGGAAGGGGGAAGGAAAGCAGTAGGGAGGAGGACAGGGAAAACTTTACTTTTAAAAATTTTTTTCTTTGGGGGCACATGCTTATGAAATAGGGGAGCGCTTGAGGATGACATCCTACTAGGAGCGCGGAGGAGTAAGACACCTGCAGTCTGCTAGTACTTCTATGGAGAGGTGGCAATGATTGACTTTAATCCCCTGAGCTTCCAGATACAGAGGATAAGAATCAGATCATCAGGCCGCCACTGCATAAATGCGCTACTAGCCTACTTAGTGGTCCAGCAGGCTGATAGTCTGAGAGTGGGATTATGCAGCTGTGTCAGTCATCAAGGACCTGGGGGGAAGGCACAATTTCATTACTCCGCATAGGGAGCAAAAAAACCTTGGCCTGGCCCTGGTAGGTGCAGCCATAATGGAGACTGTTGACATTCAGAAAGCATAAAACGATTTCATTCAAGATCATTATTACTGTTTGACAAAGGAGGAAATGTTTATCTGCTCAGAGACTGAGGTTGTTATTCTTTCAACACTGCAAGTAAAAGACAGAGACAAGGGCGGACCCCAAAGCCGTACAGCATGTCAATGGGTGTAGAGATTTTAGACACTCCTGTGAAAAAGAGATTGTGAGTAGGCAGTGAGAGGGTCAGGGCATCAAGGTATTTAAATGAGAGTTCACTTTCAGGTTCTTCTCATAACATACAACACAGGACACCATAATATACAACCATGTGGGCACCGCTTGTGTGTGAGAATGCACAAAGCAGAACATTGTTCCCAATTCAAACATACATTTGTATGTCAATAAATGAGGAACTGGCTACCCTTTCCTTTTAGAAGAATTCTCTTACTTCCCATACTAATATGTAAATGTACTTACTGTTTTGATACTTTGGTTTTGCTTTACCATAATTTCCCTATGTATTTCAACCTCTCCGTGTTGCATTTTTAATAAAGCGATGGGTTTTCAGTATATGGTGCCTGTTTTTAGTGCCTGGCTGTGCTGACTTCTATCTTCTAAAACTTCCAGTAGGGGGCGTGTTATCTCTTATAATGCATGGGCTGTCGTTTGTCTGTTGCAACATACCAGGATTCCATTTGCTATTGAAAACAAAATACAATTTATGGATTTCTTGGTATTTTGTGGCTCCTTCCACCCTTTCTAAGGAAAAGATGATGGCGGTGTGTCAGGAATATTGCAGATGTTAAAATAATCGGACATACACAGGATTGGTCCCTGCTGATACACTGCAACACAGAAACACATCCATACATACATTCCCTCAAGGTTTGACCATTAAGTTATTTATCTAGAAATAAATTACATAATATATTATTTAAGGGTGGGGATTGTTTAAATACCTACACAGTTATGACTAAACAGGTATTTACCTATATTATGTATACTGGATCCTGACAAAAACAAATGATATTTCTACATAAGTAACTTAGTTGGTCTGTACTGCTCAATCCCTTTCACCTCAGATTTACCTTAGTAAGACCTCCATGTTTATCTTGATATGTACATTTAGAATGGATATGTAAGGGTGCAATGTAAATAGTATATATATATATATATATATATATATATATATATATAAGTCAACAACATTTCTGTACATTTTAGCTAAATAAAACTCACCAACCCAAGAATATTTGAAGGCAGCACGGTTAATTGATTACTCAGCCAGGTTATGTTCTCAATAAAACTTCCCATTAACTTTAGAATCAGTTGTACTTTTGAATA
This sequence comes from Pipa parva, assembly GCA_019650415.1. Lineage (NCBI taxonomy): Eukaryota > Metazoa > Chordata > Amphibia > Anura > Pipidae > Pipa > Pipa parva. The sequence continues at coordinate 1,780 of WMED01012917.1, forward strand.
AAGCCTAACAGATATGAATATATTATCTTTACTAAACTCAAATCTCTAGAAATGAAACTGCATTACATCATTAAATAGAAAAAAAAAAAGAAATGGGTTCAACTGGTATCTTTCAAAAATGGTCCCAATGTGTTTCATTGTGCTGACCAGGTAACCTGTAGGATTTTGAAAACCCACATGAACCCAAACTGCTTTAGGAAATGTCTGTATTCCAGGACAGTCTGGCTTTATTTGGTGAACGTGCCAGATTGTTTCTGACTTTTCAGACAACATTTTCTTTCTGAAATATTTTCTTTCACAAAAAACCCATAAACATATTAACTTAATTAAGTCCTATGGATACCACAGCTCAGCTAACCAAGCCAGGAAATCCTGATGGATAAGTGCCCATATATTGGGGATTATTCACTAAGGTGCGAATTCGACTGTTGAATTCACAAACAGAGGATTCCCATAATAAATCCGCTACAATTTCCCCACTGTAAAGTCGTGAAAATTTTTTAAAGTTAAGATTGTGACAATGTTCCCATAATAAAATCACGACTGGGACAATATTCTCATTATAAAGATGTGACTGCGACAGTAGCAGCCTATTGCGACTGTCCTTATCTGGCGAATTCACACTTATACTCAACAATTAGGAGTTAATGAAGGTCAGAGACTGGCAAATGACAGGTTTAGAAGGTGGCAGCTATATGACTAGTTCACAGTTTGGCACAATGACACAGTGTGGAGGTGGTGGCAGGAACAGCAGCAGCAGCATGAGGTGGGAGACTGGCAAATGACAGGTTTAAAAGGTGGAAACTATATGACTAGTTCACAGTTTGGCACAATGACACAGTGTGGAGGTGGCGGCAGCAACAGGAGCAGGAGGTCGGAGAGTGGCAAATGAAAGGTTTAGAAGGTGGCAGCAACATCAGTAGACAATCACACAGTGTGGAGGTAGGTGGCAATCCCAATCCCTGGTAAAGATGGTGGGTGGCAGATGGAGCAGCTGGCAGCAGATGTGTGGCATCAAGTGGGTGGCAGAATCAGAATAGTAGCTGAGGCAGGTAGTTTGAATCCAGACTCATTTCTCTAAGTTTTGGTAAGGCGTCAGGTCTGATCTCATCTGATGCATAATGCATTGGTGTGTGAAAATTCTGGTCGATCCATGCCTGATTCATCTTCACAAAGGTGAGTCTCTCCACATTTCGGGTGGACAAGCGTGTTCTCCTTGGGGTAACTATGGCCCCCGCTGCACTGAACACCCACTTTGATGCCACACTACTGGCAGGGCAGGACAACTTCTCCAGTGCAAACTTGGCAAGTTGTGGCCACACATCCAGTTTTGGCTGTCCAGTAGTCCAGCAGATCTTCTACCTGGGGTGGCAGAGTGCTGTCCAAGTAGGCCACTACCTGCTGGTTCAGGATCTGCTCCAGGTCCTGCTGCTGCTGGTGGTGAGCACCCTCCTCACTAGGCAGGTGAAGGAAGCTGCTCATCAACGACTCCAGACTTAGACTCCTACTGATGGAATTGCTACTGCTCTTACCCCCCCCGGTAGTACGTGAGCGCTGAGACCCCTGCTGCGACATCCCCTTACTGTGCTGGAACCTGTGCCTGCTCCAGTAACATTTCTGCCACTGCCACACTCATGTGAAAGGCCTGCCACCTTTCTGTCTAACATACTGTTTGCTCCCAAATGTACTATTTTTAATGAAGATGTCTGTATATGATAAATACACACACCCTTAATTTATCTCCAAATTTTTAGAAAAACATGAAATTATGTAACCTTGGGTATTAAATAACCCAAAAAAAAAAATAATAATGCAAAATGAAATAAGGCATAGATGGGGTGTAAATACAGACACTCTTTAATTTTCTCCAAACGAGCAACAAGTAAAGAAATAATTACACTTAGGTAATTTAATTATTTTCTGAACTAGCCAGATGAAATAAAAGCTTATATGGGGTGGATAAACAGACACCCTTTAATTTTCTCTAAGCGAACAATATGTTAAGAAATAATTACACTTGGGTAATTTTAAAAATTTCAGAATTAGCCAGATGAAATAAAGGCTTATTTGGAGTAAAAATACACTCACCCTTTATTTTACTGCGTAATTAACCCTTTGTTAATAAAACACCCTACAGAAATAACCAGATGGAAAAACAGGTGTATATGGTGCAGTAAAACAAACTCCCTGCACTTTAGAGACAATACCCCACAAACTCCCCCCCCCCAAAAAAAAAAAACGCTGGTTCAGGAACAGGTGTGTATATAAAACACACTTGTAAAGGTCTTTCGCCCAGTTGCTAAATCAACACATTTTTTTTTTATAACTGCTGCAGCAGACAGATACTTGTTGCATGAAATACACAGTCAAGTATGAGAATTTTAAGATGGCGTCTGAATTTATAGGGCTGTGACATCACAGAATCCTGCTGTTTGCTGATCAGCTTCATGTTGTCACATGTCAGCGAGGGTGTTCCTTTCTTCTTCCCAGAGTTCTCTGCCCCATGTCATGCCATGTGCTCGTGGCCATTTTAGAAAAAAAACGCCAATCCGTTCCACCGAATTACCACAAACTTCGCATTCGTGCCAAACCGGAAGTTTTCCAGTAATTCGGAACGAATTCCACTTCGTCCAAATTGATTCGCCCATCTCTAAAGGCAATTGCTGTCAAAACATAATTAGGGCCGTATTAATCTGTTCCTTAGTGAACATCACTTTGTATAATATATTATTAGTTTGGGAAAAATGCCAACAAGCCTGCATATTTTTATTTTTTTACAGGTTAGTGTATGCCCACCTGTTCGCTTATATATGGCACTTATCCTTTGCTCAACAAGACCCTAGGACTTTAGTCAAGTGTATGTTACTCACGAAGGTCAACCAACGGGCCTGAAACCTGGTCTGTCCACTTTTTTGGGGCGACTGACCAACCGTTACAACAGGGTACCGGTGGGTTTGGAGTATACACAAGACATTACCTCCGGGTCACCCTAGGACATTGGTCAATGTGCACCTTTTCAACCGTCCCGCAGGGCCTGAAACCTGGTCTGTCCGCTTTTTTAGGGCGGCTGACCAACCGTTACAACAGGGTCCCTTTGCCTGGTTGGAGTATACACACGACCTCACCTCTGGGCTTGGAGCTGAGATGCCATATGTGTTTTCGACCAAGGCATCAGATCAAGCTACCGTGTCAGTTTCCCAGCATTACCCGATTAGAACGATAACTACGCTTGATCTTAGCCAAAATGCCAATAAGCCTACATATGTGCATGATGGGCTTGTATCCCTTACCCAGAGGCATACACCACCTCCAATCATCCTATTCCTATAAAGTTTCATGGGGATCCCTTATGCATATGGGCCATTTAATAATTCCATGGTATATTTTCTAGCAGTCTAGGCTATATTATATATATATATATATAAGCCTGTAAAGCTGCAGCTCTCAGATCTACTGTAGAGGACAATGCTAATGAGCGTCTGTAGCACCCAGCTCCGTGCTGGATCCAGGCTCCAGCTTTTCTCCACTCCCCGCCTGTCCCTGTAGGATTGCACATGCCTCTCACTGCAGGGAGGGGCAACCGGCAACCCGGCTACAACTGCAGAGAGGGGCAGAAAAGAGCGGCGGAGACTAGGGGGGGGAAGCACAGGCTGGAGAGGAGCCAGGTCATCCCAGGCACATGCACAGCTGCAGAGCTCGGATCTGTCTGCTGCAAACAGGCGTCCGGAAGCAGCGATCCCGCCGCCCTTGTCACTTCCATGTCAAGCACTAGTCTGTCTGCCCAGTGCATCCCCCGTGCTGCAGCTTTACTCCGCTGGTAAGTGCATGTCACCCCTTGTTAGTGCCCTGTGCAATGCCACAGGCTCAGAGCAGTCAGGGTTGCAGTGGCCACTCAGTAAAATAATAATGAGGAGGAAGAATAGAGAGTGGTTTAAATGCCCTGTGTATGGCACTGGGACTGCAGTGGTTAAATGCCCTGTGTATGGCACTGGGACTGCAGTGGTTAAATGCCCTGTGTATGGCACTGGGACTGCAGTGGTTAAATGCCCTGTGTATGGCACTGGGACTGCAGTGGTTAAATGCCCTGTGTATGGCACTGGGACTGCAGTGGTTAAATGCCCTGTGTATGGCACTGGGACTGCAGTGGTTAAATGCCCTGTGTATGGCACTGGGACTGCAGAGCAGCGTTATGTGATGATCATGTAGCAGTAGTTTTGTCACTGAGCTGCAGTCTTTCCCTCTGTACATGACAATTCAGTTTTGCACCAGAAGCACATTCCATGGCTGGGGAAGGGAAGGGAGGCAGGGGACACTCTGTACTTTCCAAAGTTAATGTTAATTCAGCTGGAGACAAAACATCTGCAGTGTGTCTGGTAATTCACTGCAATCCTGATTGAGAAGGGGTTGTGTCACTGGAAGGTCCCTGCTGCCTGCCCCAAGTGGGGGTCCCAGACCATGTTGAGAGACAATGCTTTTGGCAAAGAGACAACTGTAGGAAATATCATTCATGAAGTACATTGGCAGTTCTGTGTATATGATGTCATAACACCCCCCCCCCCACCCTAAAGAACTGTCATATTAGGCTAGTGATGTAGGATGATGTCATGTCATTGGCTCAGTGATAGGAACTAACCTGGGGAGAACTTAAAATGAGAACAGATGGCCATTTATTTCTATATTCCTTAAGTTGTCCTCTTCGTGGTTTATTAAATAAAATAATTATTTATGCAAATGTGCACATTCATACATTTAATTAATGCATTTTCTATGTAACGTAAAAGCGAACCCAGAGGGTGCCTGAAATATATAAAGAAATGCCAGTAGATATAGTAAGGTCAATTGTGTTTTATTATTCAAAATTAAGATTCCCTTGAGAGATGAGTAAAACCATTGGAATAAATAGCAGAGATAATGTTCTTTTTGTATCTATATGGAAAAATAAAGCCTTACGATCTTCATAGCAGACTTTGGTCACCCCTAAGAAGGAACTTTGAATGTGGTTGACTTATAACAACATAAGATGTGCAAACTGCTTTCTTTCTAATGAACCGGCCAAGGAATAGAATTTTATGGAAGTTAGTGTTTATATACAGTATATAGTTATTATTTCTGTTTTCTGCTGTTGTGTGTGTTTTTAATCTCAGGCAATGCGCTGATAAACTCACCAGGCTGCACTGATGAAAACAAGTTTTAGTATGTCACAGTAAACTTGAGTCAGGCCATCTCTCTGCTATTAACAGCCTGTATTTTAGTGATAGATTGAGAAAGCTGCAATGTGAGTAAGAAGCAGCAGGCAAATACAAGCATGGAAAGCATTCTAACTTTTTCCAGAGGTGACCTTTCCTTACTGTTTTCTGAAAAGACTGCTATAGGATGGGCATAGATATCCAAGTATTACTCAGCAGTGCTGCTGACTTTTGGCAGTAGCAGTAGGAAAAGCTTTGTTGAAAAGCTACTTTTAAAGTTTTTTTAGCACTGTGGAAGTAAGGAGTACAAAGGAATGTCTGACTCAATACATGAAGATTAAAATGTGTCAAGTCCATGCCTAGATTTGGTTTACAGCTCTGTGTTATTGAAGAAAGAATCGTTTATAGACAGTCAGGCAATAAACTTCTTTGTGCTATTGTAATCTAAAAAAAAAATATTCTAATATATACGCTCTTCTTTTTTTTTTTTTCTTCACTTTTTCTTTTACTACCTTCTGAATTAATATTGTCCTGCTTTTAAGGCTAGGTTCACACCAACTTATTATGCACAGTGCATCATACGCTAGAGTGAAAAAAAAATACGGCTCCATGAAAGCCAATAGTACTTACCCAGTTCCGGACACACTAGCATATGACGTGCATATGCTGGGTCCAGAATGCTGTGTATCACATTTTATCCAGCGTATGATACGCCGCGCACAAAATGCGACCACATAGGAAGTGCTGTGAACGCCGAGGGAGCATTCACATTGTCACTGGTAAAAACAATAGAAAAATACGCCAGATCATATTTTTCTATTTTTTTTTTTCACACTAGCGTATGATGTGCTGCGCATCATACGCTAGTGTGAACTTAGCCTAAAGCACCAGTGACAGCCCAAAATTAAAAATTCACTTTTAAATTGGCATGACAGTTATTCAAACACAGCACTTGTAAAAATGCTATCTTTAAAGTTAAATTCATGAACTGTATTGCTTTCTTTTTTTTATCTTTACTGACAGCAGCCATGCTGTGAAACAGACCTTAGCATGTCCCATTTTTTATCGTTAATGCTTTAGAGAATAACGATTCCGGAAGTGTGCCCAAAGCTAAATGGCTAAATATTATACTTTATGGAAACAAAAAGCACAGATTGAACATATAGAAGCTAGAAATACTATTGAGACTTTCCTTTTTTTAGTGTTACTGTCCTTTTAAAGCAGCAGTTCTCAACCTTTTGAGAACCACGACCCCGGCTGTGACGTCACGTGGTGACGTTTTGCCCGAACGTCATCATGTACGTGCATCATGTGGCGAAACATCATCACAGACACGCATCACGTAGTGACGTTTTTGGCCAACGTCACCCCGCATGAACTCTTTGCAGGCATTTTACAAACTTCTGTGCAAATCATAAGCAATCAGAGGAAATATCCAGTCGTAAGAAAAGCAGGTCTGAACTCTTTAAAAAAAATTGTGTGATCTTTTTAGCAATAGGCCACCAACAATTACTCTGACTATCTAAACCAGGGGTCTCCAAAATTTTTACACAGGTGACCAGTTCACTTTCCCTCAGATCGACGGAGGGCCGGACTTTAAAAAAATCCTATGAAAATCTCTATGCACACTGCACATATTTTAAAGGAGACCTAGAGTCAAAAAATAAAAAACAAGTGTTAAAATACTTACCTTATACTGAGCGGATTGAATACAGTCACAGCATGAGCTGTGCTATAATTAGCCGGCTGCCGATGCTTCCCCCGATGCCTCCTGCACAGCTCGCTAGCTGACACAGAATCCAGCACGCAGCTCCTTCTTCTCCTTCTCCTTCCCCAGCCTCATACATCATCACGTTCATTGCGGGGAGCATTCTCATTGGCCCCCGCACTGAACGTGATGATGTTTAAGCCCTGAAACACCCGAGGTGTAACAAGGTGGGAGGAGCTGCAGCGCTGGCTGCCAGTCAGCCAGTGCTGTGTGGGAGGTGTCTGGGGAAGCATTGGGAGCTAGCTAATTACAGTACTGCTCATGCTATGACTGTAATCAATTGGCTCAGTATAAGGTAAGTGTTTTATTTTTAATTCTAATTTTAAAGTAAAAAAAAAAAAATCAGTAACAAATACAATATTTAAAATACACTTTGCTGCCTGCCACACATCCCCCTCTCACACTGTGCTGCTTTTCCCCACAACTCCCCTCCCACACTGTGCTGCTTTCCCCACAACCTCCCTCCCACACTGTGCTGCTTGCCCCACAACCCCCTCCTTACTGCATGTCCTCTGAAAGGGGGGGCGCTATCCTGATGCTCCCCCTCCCCCCCCATTTTTTTGTCCTTTTGTCCCTACCTTGTACCCAGCCCAGCTCAGTTTGCTGTTGATTAGTGTTACAATGCTCCTCACTTCCTCCCCCACCGCTTCCTGATGATGTGTATAACATCATTAGTATGTGAGAGGGGAGGGACAGAAGAGTGCTGTAATCTTTACAGCACCCTGAGCTGGGCCGGATACTAGGTAGGTAGCGTTAGGGAAAAGGAGGGGGCGCAATCGTGCTGCAGCTGCCTCTACCCCTAGTGCCGGCCCGGTGACGGGGGCCGAGTAAATGACCTCAAGGGGCCGGATGCGGCCCGTGGGCTGTAGTTTGGGGACCCCAATCTAAACATTCAAGTCTTCTTTAGAAAAATCATACAATTGTTACAGTTTATTTATTTTAACTAGTAGCTTTTTTCATTCTGTTTTTTATTTGCTCCTCCCACCTGCAAGTGTCAGGCTTGGCGGAATAGATGAGGAGAAGGAGGTTGCAGCAACTAGCACCAAGACTGAGGCCATGGAGTCTAAGGTAGATCTGGTGTTTGCCTAGAGCCCCCGCAAGGAGGTTAGGGTTTAGCTGCAGGTCTACCCAGGTCATGACCCCTCAGACAGGACTAGAATAACTTTATTAGGACCAAAAATATCCACAAAGGTGCGGAACAGAATCTTAGGCACAGACAGACTGAGAATTAATACTGAGGCGCAGACAGACCGAGAATCAATACTGAGGCGCAGACAGACTGATAATTAATACTGAGGCATAGGCAGATTAAGAACCAGGTACTGAGAATCATGCAGACAGGATACAAGCCCCTGGAGCTTCATTATAAAGCTCTATACTCGGGCACTGAGTATAGCTGACAGGCTCCTTATATAGGAAAGGAGCCTGTCAGCTGACCGCGAGACACGCATCATATGCGTGTACTCGCGACGTGCGCGCCTGTCCTCTGTGCGCACACATGCTGAGAGCGCCGAAGAGGAAAGGCGGCCCGCTCGACACCTCGAGGAGACCGGCGCAGGAGCAGACGAGTAAGGTAAGTAACCTTTCTTACAGCAAGTTCTTTATTTATCTATAGATCATAGGTCTATTGCACCTATCTATATATGATCTAAAATAAATTTTCAACATACAAAAACAAATACATCAAGAAGTGAGAAAGTGACTTTGGCCATGGCAATGAAAACTTTTATACATAGGAGATAATGCAATAAAAACAATAGGACTGTTTCTCCAGCATTAAGTGGGCAAACAACTTTTCCACTTTTATAAATATCTCCCTTAGACTCATTAAATATTGTTACAAGCTATAGCACAGCTTGATTTAAAGCGGAACTACTGTCAGATTACATCTTTACATATGAAGTACATTTTTCCCTAGTAGTTGTTTCATGTGACACAGTATGATTAACTCCCACACCAGGAAATGTATGTGTGACATGTACTGGGAAGTTTTCCATGAAAAGGTACCCTTCCCTGGACATTGCATTACATGTTACCCTAATGTTTAATGCAATACCTGCAAACAAGTCAGCTTACCCTCTGTAATTTCCATGTAAGGTGTCAGTCATGGGTCTTGAACCCAGGACTTCCCCGTCGCAGGCAGCAGCCATACAGGGTGTGCCATTAGAAGGAGTCTTATTCTGTTTTGCGCTATTCTTGATGTGGCTCCACTTTTTACATTTCTTGCGCCTAGTTGGGATTGAAAAAAGACAATCAGTTTGGGTCTTTCAGAGAGTCTCCGTTTCAGCCAATCTCAGCAAGGGTTCCTGTATAAAAGGCTGGCAGTTTCACTCTGACCTTGCCTAAGCAAGGAATTACTCTTCTGGAGTCCTGCTGGAGGCCTAGAGCTGTAGGCCCTCATTCACCATTGTGTGAAGTGAGCCGCGAAGCATTTGGCTCACTTCGCATATGGTATTATGTGCATGCTGATGTCCTGCACGCGGACATCAGCATGCGCATTAAAGGGATTCCCCTCCCGGGCGAAGAGACTCGAGTGCTCTCGCCAGGAGGGGAATCCCTTTAATGCGCATGCTGATGTCCGCGCACAGGACATCAGCATGCGCATAACACCATGTGCGAAGTGAGCCGAACACTTCGCGGCTCACTTCACACTATGGTGAATGAGGGCTGTAATCTCTAGCGCGGTATTCTGCTTCCTGGTGTCCTGCCATCCATTGTCCTGTATCCTGTCATCCAGTGTCTTGTATTGCTGAATCCTACAGTTGACATCTGAAGCTGCCATGTGGAGAGGCTTCCCTCGGGGCCCTGACCTGTGGGCATTCCGCTGCAAGGCCCAAGTTCCCTTGTGAAAACCACTGGTGAAAACCGGGTGGCCATTAGATTCCGCGCCCCATGTGGATCTTGTTCCAACTTCCGCTGGTCAGTGAACCCGGTACAATTCCACAGTCATAACACTCCTGCATTCCAAATGTAAACAAGCTTAATTTATGAGCCCAAAAGGTCAGCACACTGCTTAACAAATAGCAGTTGGCTAGCTTTTACTTCTCATGTTGCCTAACTTGCAAAAGAGAAAGGGGAGGGGGAGCAGAGGAGGACAAAATGTCAGCTGTCTTTAGAACTAAACAGTGAAGCAATCGGCAAGTATTATTTCTTCCGTAAACTTTTTTTAACTATTTGTGTCAGCAATTGGCATAGTATAAAGGAGTTTTATATGTATGTGTGTAGTTATATCAGTACTATAGTGCCCCTTTAACCCACAGAGCAGGTTGAAACAATGTAACAATTTTGGAACATTACAAAAACTCTGCCTTAGATGAAAGTTTAAGCAAATACTGTTGAAAAAGATAAAGTACATATTTTATGTTAAAAAATGAACTAGATGTAGAAACGAGCAACCAGGAGGACCATTTACATACCAACCAGAGTAGGAGCTAGTAGAAGAATTACCAGATCTAACAGCATATTGTGTGGAAATGTTATTGTGATACCCGTATCGCAACCAGTTCAAAGCATGAATGAATGAAAAATGTCCTTTCCTGGATGCTGGTGGCAGTGCAGTACCAGCGTTCACTGTATATGTATACAATATTCTCCATTTTCTTGGCAGTTGTGAAATGTTGGATTCTACCTTTATGTGCCAGTATGTAATATTCAATTACTAATGCTTATAATGGGAGGTGCTCCTCTGTGTTGCAGTGCCTGCTGCCCAGGTTGCCACTGTGGAGTCAGGTTTGTAAGGCTGTTAATAAACTTTGTTTCTGACACTACTGCATAGAAAACATTGGGCCATGGCATATACCCACTATGACGTACCTCTTCTTTGATTGGCTCATTCATCTGTATCTACTGTATAGGTTATTTGTGTATCATACCCCCTTAGCTCTAGTCTGGTCACAGGACCCCATACTAGTAGCCACTTGATACCCCCCTAGTTTTTTTGATTACAGGGACAATTTCCCAGACAATGCTTTTTGCTTTAGCAACTCTAAAATCTTACTTGAAAAACAAACCTGCCCTTTAAATAAAGAAAAAAAATGCCATTGGGATGAACATGGCAGTTATTTTTATGCAGTACTTGTTCAAATGTCTTCTTCGAAGTTGAACTTCTGATTTTTATTGTTTTACTTTGTTCTTCTCATTGCGACTTGCTGCCTTCTTTTATAAATTGACCTTTCTGGTGAGCTTAATCATTATGTTTAGTCTATAGTTCTATAGGAAACAATAAGAAAAGAGTGAGGTTTACTTTAGACAACGGATAAAACATGGCCACAACCATGAAAGTGGATAACAAACACAGTAATATGATATACAATTTATAAAAATACCATTTTTACAAATATGATGTAGGAATAACTGCTATTCCAAGCCAAATTTGGATTCTTTTCTTTTTCTAGCATTACTAGTTCTTTAACTCCTAGTTTAAGGAATGCGACCCACAAAAAGTGTCCTGGTTCCAGTACAACCAGTTTATCAGCACTTCAGAATAGCCATAAGACATTAAAGGACCAGTTACTGTAAGTCAAAATTCCCAATTAGTTTTGGCATGGTAGTTTCCCAAATACAGCACTTGTAAAAATGTTTCTTTCTCAGTGCTGCCTAAAACTTCACATGGGAATGTTTTTATGTAGGTTGCCCTCCCTACATTTTTGGAACCCTGATTTGATTGGCCAGGCATCCATTTGTGGGATTTAGCCTCTTCTAACCTCTTTTTTTAGAGGGCCTGGAATATTGTGGGCAACAATTTAATAACAAAATTATGCCAGAGCAGGTTTAGATATTTTTGAAAGTTATGGTAATGCCAGATGTGTTCATTGGTTCAACAGAAGGACAGCTGCTTCCACTAGATTCCTGGAATGTTAGTACAAATAAAAGTTGTATGTAGATAGAGCCTGGATGCTGATTTTTTTTATTTTTTTAACAAGACACAAGAGAATTGTCAGCTACAGTGCAGAATTCATCTGTGGGATTTTAAAGTGAAATTCTTCGATTGTAATAAAAGTATGGAGAGACCATATGTACATTAAGATACAACACAGATAGAATATTCATCACAAGGGAGCAGCCAGGGAATTCAGCTGATGCTCTTGGAAATAAACATTAAATAACTATGAATTAGAAAATTGCATGTTAATGCATAAATATGGGAATGTTTCAGTTTTTTGGAGAGTAGCAAATAAAATTAGGATTCACTTCTCCAATTTCGTATATTGAGCAAAGACCTTTTTTCCGTGAAGTTGCAAATTGTCTCACAGTTAGTGACATTACACCAGCTGTGTATTAACACACTATTTAGGGGGTTAGTTATCATAGTGAGAATTGTCATGTAGATGATAGAATTTTCAGCAGCATGTCACTTCACTTATTCATCAAAGATCTTTATTTTCTATGATATGGTCAGTTCATAGTTGGTTTTTGGAATTATGCCAACTGTATGTTTACCACTAAGGGGGTTATTCACTAAGGTGCGAATTCGACTGTTGAATTCGCAAACAGCGGATTCCCATAGAAAATCCATTACAATTTCCCCATTGTAAAGTCGCAACAATTTTCCCATAATAAAGTTGTGACAATTTTCCCATAATTAAGTCACGACGAGGGAGAGAAGTGGTTTTCCGGTGCCACAGAGAGACCGTTGTTGGAGGGAGGAGGAGCAGTAAGTAGATCTAACACTGTTCTGCTAAAACGCTTCTATTCTGCTAACGGCTGGACTCATCCAGCACAACTATTCTGCTAACAGCTGGACTCATCCAGCACAACTATTCTGCTAACAGCTGGACTCAACCAGCACAACTATTCTGCTAGCAGCTGGACTCATCCAGCACAACTATTCTGCTAGCAGCTGGACTCATCCAGCGCAACTATTCTGCTAACAGCTGGACACATCCAGCGCAACTAT
>WMED01012919.1:0-14628 GCA_019650415.1 Pipa parva
GTTCCGCAGGAGGACACGGCAATCTCAGAGCTCGATCTGGAAGAAACAGTTGACGTAAAAGCTGCACCCAGTTAATAATAAGATTATTAGATATTAAGTAAACTTGCTTTTACTCATCTATTTTTTTTTCTTCTTTCTCTTGTTCTATCAAGTTATTATAAGACATCAGACAAAGAATGTGACTGTTACTCAATTTTATATTATTTGTAAAACAAGTTTCAAAATAAAATATTTTTTTAAAAAACCCCTACCTTTAAATAGGGTTCAGTAATTGGAATAAGCAGCATTGCACTACATCACACATAGATTATATTTTCAGATATTGTCTTTGCACACATTGGCATTTCTTTTTTTTCCTATCATTTGCCTTTTTGATTTTCTGCATTCCCAAATACATTTTAAATTATTTTCAGGTTGAAATTAAAGCTTGAATTTTATTATTGATAACAAAACCTGTTATCAATTTTGGTTACTCATTTATTTATTACTATTTTTTATTACTTTTATTATTTCACTACTGTTCATTTTTGGTTACTCTCTTAAAGGAGACCGAAAGCAAAAAATAAAAAGGGACTGTTAAAATACTTACCTTATACAGAGCCAATTGATTACAGTGATTGATTCAAATGATTTTTTCTATTTTTTTCCCCAAAAAAAGCAGCGAAAAACAAGCAAAAGAGTTGAAAAGTATGTTTTCGACCTTTTCGCCTGTTTTTCACCAGTTTTTTACCCAAAAAATGGCAAAAATGAGGGCGAAAAGGTTAAAAAAACATACCTTTTGACCTTCTCACCTGTTTTTCGGGTGAAAAAGTAATTTTCGACTTTAGTAAATTTAGTATTTTATACAGTGCCATGGGCAACGTTATGAAACTGCCTATGGTATGGGCCTTATACAAACATATTTTGGTGTGGTATGCTGTATTCCCTGAACAGTGAATAATAATATTTGTTGTGAAATACTTTTTACCAGTCCAGAGTTATGCTCTTATAACTTGTAGAATTAAACATAAAATCTCATTCTCTATTTCTTTAACATGTTGTTTTTCCATGGTGTTCCATTGTCAGGGTTGACAACAATCAGTAAATTTACTGACAGTCGGTAACATTTTGTTAGGAGATGTAAAGAAAAGTCCTGAGATTAGTAAAAGTAGGACATTGTCTTCATCCTACACCCAGATGTTCCTAGCTGTTCTTTTAGGACAGTATTAAACTGGTAAACAAACTAATATTAAACACCTCGATCCCATAGGCCTTTACAATTAATATAACTTTATATTTTTTAACAGTGTTGGCAAATCATTTTTTTTTTTTGTCCACTGCATAGGGTTTATCTCCTCCTACCAATGCATTTTCACATATATGATCTTTATTTTGCCTGATGAATTATGTAACGCTCATACTTCCAGCCAAACACAGCAGTCAATAAACTATAATCTTTCCATTTCTGGGTTTGACCAAAATATTATATTTTTCATAGTCCTTTGCTTAAACCTGGACATAATCCCTGTCAGCTACTAATTACTGTATCTGAAATCCTCAAAGGTCAAATAGAAGGTTTTTTTTTTTTACCCCATAAAGTAAAAGAACTGCAACTCAGAAGTATAAAACATTCACACATCACTGTAGTAGTTTGGAAACCTACATTTTCAGTACAGTGTTTTGCTTTATCTCTGTGAATATCTCTCAGCAGCCATCTGAGAGGAAGTGTGCTGATTGATGTATGAGTTAATAGACAAGGATCCTCCACTGGGGTCCGCATGGTTTCCCTTATCAGGCTTTAACACAAATCCAGACTTCCTGTACCAAATGCCGCAGTATTCCGCTTTCCTGTTGTTGTTTTTCAGATGACTTCCTCTAGCTTCTTCCTCTGGAGAACTTCCTACTACCCCAAAGAATGCTTTTTTATTAAAGATCACATGTTTATGTGACTCTCTCTTTTCCGTTGTTCGCAGAAGGGGAAAAAAAAAATTATGAATGAACATTTGTAAAAGTCTTTCACACCCCCATTAGTATTATTGGAAATTACTCTTCAAGAATTCTTTGCCCATATATTAATCATGAACTAAAGTTCCTTCCTCACATCATTTGACCTTTTTTGTGATGTTTATCTAATGAGCTGTCAAAAATGTTACTTTTTTTTTTTTTTAGCCTATACAATGTTGGTGAAAACCCATATACATGTGCACACTGGAGGGATATTTCCGATAAAAAAGGTGGAAACATAATTGAAGCCAATGAAACTCGTACGTACACCATAGAAGGCAAAGAAAAGGTGAGAATCGATGACTTAAAGTTCAATGCTAAAATTAGGGTCATATATGAAACACAGTGTGGGCACACACACATTTTATATAAAGTGTTACGGGCAGCTTTCTCTTTAAAAAAGTGCTGAGAGTTTTCTGAGAGAACTTGCCAAAAAGTTGCCAAGAGTGAAAATGCTAGTGTGCCCCCTGCCTGAGGAATGTTGCAACAATAAAAAGCCTTTGTCCTTCTGCTTCTTATTCAAATGAATAATAGTCCTGCTGACTGTGGAAATGTAGCTGTAATCAAAATGAGCCTTAAAAATTATAAGGAAAATATTTATAAAGCCTATTTCAACCTTTACATTTTACCATGTATTGACACTTTTCAGTGTTATCTTTCATTTCGCTGTACTTTACAATTCCGCAAATTTCTATAGGGTTGAAAAGAAATCGTCGATATTGAAAAAAAGACCAATATATTTGCATTTTAATCAGTGGAATCCAGCAGACTTTGCAGTGGTTTCATTAAGGTTACTCCTTCCATAGAATAAGACTGTGGCTTAAGTCAGGACCAATTCCATAGGGAATAATGAGTTTTCACCAGCCGAAATCTGGCGAAATTTTGGGTGAAAAGAATTCGAGTTAACTTGATAAATAGGTGAAAACAGTGATATCAATATACTACTTCTATTTCCCCAGGGTTAACCTGTCGAAAAACGATTTAACTTTTATAAATATTCCATTCAATGTCTATGTTTTTCCCAGACCAAAGGAATTGTGAACCCTAAACTGTTTGATAGCAATTCCAGTTTTTATCGCCTCTCATTATTTATTCAATAAATTAAATTCATATTCGCTGCTGAAAAATGGCGGGGGTTTTTTTGCCAGCTAGAACAAAAGAACATTTGAATCACTTCTCAGCTAAATAAATGTATTGCATATCTTTTTAATTGTAAAAGAAGTTATGATGTAACTTATTCTGTATTCAGTGATAAAAAGCTGGAGGCGAGCACAGATAATTGTAAACGGGCCCACATCCTTTATCTCGGCTGCTTGTATTGCTTGCTCACTCCACACTAACAGGTTTCTTTATTTATTCTTTTGTGACTGCTACTAAGCACTGTCTAATATATTTTTCAGCAGCGCTGCATTTCCACTGTCACTACTTGTGCCTACTTGACTACTTGTGCCTCTTTTTGGCATGCTCATTCATGTATGATTCATTTACTGATACTGCATCTTGTGACCTGTTTTTCTTGTTGGAACTTATACATCTGCAAGCTGCCTAACTTTTTTATTTTCTATTATTCCTTTTTTCTTTTGAGATTGTTTTCATTTTGATGAGTTATTTCACTGATTTCTAATTATATATTTTTTTTGGTGGTGCCCGTCATGGTCTGTGCTTATCCTCCTTTGAGTATTTAAGCCCAAAATGGGCTATTTTAATTGTTTTTAACTTTGCCTTCCCTTTTTTATGTGTTTCCATGAATTAATAAACATTTGTGATGTGTGCAACAAGATACTGTCTTCCTTTTTGTACTTATTCTGTATTCAGAACACTACTTCTCTGTATATATCAATTAGTACATATGGATGGGAGCTGCCATTTTTCATGCCTGCTCTGTTTTTATATATAAGACATATTTCCCAATGTCCACTAGTGATCATGTTGTCATATTTGGTTCTAAAGGATTTTCAAGCTTATCAAGGTAACATAAAAGATTATAGCACTTGTTATATAAAGATATTTTTATGTCAAGATATAAATTGTGAAAGTCTTGCCCATCTGTTTTTCTTTTTCAGACTGTGAGTAAACTGGTCATTGGTGCAGCCAGTGTATCTGCTGTATACAGGTGCACAGCCACTAACGAGGCTGGAATGGATCAGCATGTTATCCCTTTCCAAGTTACCAGTGAGTGGAAATCAATAAATGAGAATATTTTGGGTAGTGTGTATTCTGTGAATTATCCTTTGGCTATGGATATGTTACTGATTTCTAGGGACTGAGAGGATCTTCAGATGGGCCCCAGCATTATTGGGCCCAAAAAGAATCTTTTTTTTTTTTAAAGGACTAGTAACAAAAGAAGGAAGTTGTTATTTGCATGAGCATGGCAATTATTCCTATGCAGTACTGGCAAAAATCAACATCTTTGTAGTTGAACTCCTGACTTATTGGCTTGTGTTGTCACTTACGCTCTGTTGGTTGCAATCAAATTGGGCTTTCTGGGGCACTTCATGAATATGTATTATCTTATTCCATAGTAAACAATAGATTAGGTGGGGGTTTATTTAATTAAGAGATATGAAATGGCTGCAAGGAACATGCACTCAGGAATTCAGCTTCAAAGATAACATTTGTATCAGTACTATGTAGGAAAAACTGGCATGCTAATCCAGTTGAGAATTTTTACTGGTGCTGCATGGGTGAGTCCATAACTACCTCTAATTAGAAGAACTCTGAGGTAATTGATTAATTATCAATGTGCTGTTAAACTGATTCATAATTCGGCGGTTCTGGTGATCATGGCAATGTTGCAGCCTTGGCAAGTTGGCTGAAGGCCTCTGTGATCAGGTTGTATGGGAGCTAAAGATGCCTCTGACAATGCTTATTGTAGAACAGATCTCTGAGCTCCATTTAACATAGGATGATGGAGTTATTGCACAGTATACAACAACATCTTCAGTCATGGAGGTCTGACTTTCCTGAATACTGCTTTGTATTTGCTCAACTGAAATGTTTATCAGTGTAACTTAACTGAAATATGTTTCTTTTAGGGGGTCTTGAAATTACCTTACAACCAAAGAGCAAGATCACTGAGCAGGACAATGTAACACTAAAATGCACTGCTGATAAAATTACATATGAGAACTTAATGTGGTACAAGCTTAGCCCCAGAGATTTGGAAAAACATCCAAGGGGCTGGCCAATGCCACTCTGTAGAAACATGGGCGGCATGATTAAAATGGTTTCAAAAACTACCCATGGCGATGGAGACAATGTGACTTCAGAACTTATCATTTATAACATAACAGTGCATCAACAAGGCAACTATGTCTGTGTTGCACACAACAGAAAGACCCAGAAAAGATCCTGTTTGGTCAAAAACATAACTATTCAAGGTAAGCATGTTTTATCAATAGGCTTAGTTTATACTATGTGTGGTAAATAAAGGCAGTCATTTATTTATTTGATACTATAGTTAACTATATGTAAATATATCTCCTTCCATTGTACGGAATTCATCATGAACAGGCATTTTGTAGTGAAGTGATGTCATTTTCGCATGGATCTGTTTTTAAGGAGATGATGGCACCATAACTATCTTATTCTAGATTAATAACAACATTCTGGCATTAGGATTGAATTATTATATAAAAAGGGCAATGTCACCAATTGTATTTTCTCACATACGGCCCTTCCTGTCAGTGCATACTACAGGGGTTATCTCCTTTGCCTGAAGAGGCTGGACAAAAGGTGAAAGACTGAATTCCCTCCTCCTCCTGCAGAATACATTCTTTTCAGTGGATGGAGCATTTCCTAACTCATGTTGGCAATTTTGTCATAGCATTTTTTTAATATTTATTTAATCCCACCCCCAATAATGTTTACATTTTCTATTTATTGTTATGAATAGTTATTATGAGTAGTTATTAAGTTCTAGAAATAATTATTTATTTATGCTTGCTTTTCACAGCACAAAAAGCCCCATCTATTTACTTTGGACTGAAGAACCAAACTACAAATATTAGCCAAACTGTGGAAGTCAGGTGTCAGGTCACTGGAATTCCTGATCCACAAATCATTTGGTTTAAAAATGATGACATGCTACTTGAAGACTCAGGTGATTGACATTTGTATGCAGTGTTAATTTACATGGCTTGTGTTGATTTAAACTCACACACTGTATAGTAAATATTTTACCTCTACTGGTGTCGATCAGTGACTAAGAAATTATACATTATAGAAATTTAGAAACGGCTAAAATGAATTATTTTGTATAAATAGGTATCTTCAGTTCTGCATTAGTAATATCATATTTTTGTGTTTTACAGGCATTATTTTAACGGACCACAACAGGACTTTGACTATTCAGAGAGTTAGAAAAGAAGATGAAGGATTCTATGCTTGCAGGGCATGTAATGACTTGGGATGTGCAAAATCAGAAATGTACTTCACAGTCAACAGTGAGTTTGGATTTACTATAGATTTACTATTAGGCTAATAAAACACAAATCTCATTGTTTATGCTTTTTGGCTTCTCCTTTTCCCTTTGTCTAAGTTTGCCAAGAATGAAAGCTAATGGGAAAACCAAATGACTCCAACGTCAGGAATTGTAAACCATGGTCCCCATGCTAGTTATCTAATCCAGTCCCCATGGTTCATAAACTGCAAAAAGTAATATACAAACACAGAAAGAGTTGGTTTATCTAGTCTATCCAATTAAACTCTTATTTTATTTAGTACATCAGCATTTTCTGTCTGTCACATACAGTACAGGTGTGCATTCCATTGTATGTATTCCAGCCATACCTGCTCTAAGCCTATCGCATGTGTTTAGCCCTTTTTCTAAAAATGGGTCCTTCCTTATGTAGGATTGTTTGTAGTGGTGCTGCTCTATCCCAATGGTAATGTATTCAATGTGAGTCACGGTCCTAGTAGGACAAGGGGTGCACGGTTAAAAAGGCCACTGTACTGGAAATTAAAACGAAGGTAACCGGCACTCCCAAGTTGAAAGTATAAAATCCATGTTTATTTCTCCATGTTAAAAACGATCAATCAAAAGTAAAAACAAATAATAGCATGAGTGGGCACCCCCTAATGCGTTTCGCGCTGGGCGCTTAGTCATAGGTGGGATACCATATGTTACACTGAGTTTAAATAGTTTACTTACCGGAAATCAAGAGGAGGAGTCACAGCGCCGGTAACCAGCATATTCTATGCATAGTGTGTCCAGGCTGTATAGTTGTAAAATGTTGCAGACTTCCTGGTCACATGATCTACGGTGGCTCATGTAGTTCAACAATAAAAAGCATTCAGCATGAACCACACGTTTTTCAGTCCTAGCTGCTCCTAAATGAAAGGAAGCAGCTAAGTTGTTTTTGAACAATAAAAAAATTTTGAAAAAACCAAGTATATATTAGTTAGTGTACTGATTGAGCCTTATTTTCTAAGGTAAAGGCGCCGTGGCTCTTACTCGAGACCTCCTGTAATGATAAATTAGAAAAATGAAAAATCGTTTAATACAGTGAAAATTGTGATAAAATAATATAACATAATTCCTTATGTAATCTTTCAGTTTTTCATCTCCCAGCTATCTAGTTTTACTTATCTTCCACTTTTGAGAAATATTCCTGTCCTTAATTCAGTTTAATTCCTGTGAAATATTAAAATGCTTGTATTGTATTACCACTATTTACTTGGACTGTTGCACAGCTAAAAGTTTGCTGTACAGTGGTACCTTGAGATACGAATTTAATTCGTTCCGTGACTGAGATTGTAACTCAAGATAGTTTGTATCTCAAACCAATTTTCTCTTTTTAAAATAATACATATGAAATGAATCCCAACAGTTCGTATCTCAAATTTCAGCTTGTATCTCAAACAGGAGACACGGTCCGAATCGCAATTTGTATCTCAAGGAATTCGTATGCCGAGCAGTTTGTATCTCAAGGTACCACTGTATCTACAATAAAAGATTACTGAACTGATTTACATAGCTAACACAACCTTAATAGTCATGTTACATACTATTACCTATAAATACAATAGAGCTGATCTATCCATATAACTAAATAATGCCAATTCCTCCTTTGATTGGCCTTTGTGTTGAGCCCCAGTAATGGGTAGAGGTTGTGATTGTATAGTTCCAGTAAACTGAGACATGGGCAGTCAAACGTTCATTTGTTTCTCCATAGGAACAGAAGAGAAGACAAGTCTGGAGCTCATTATTCTCGTTGGCACTGGAGTCATTGCTATGTTTTTTTGGTTGCTTCTTGTAATCATCCTTCGAACCGTAAAGAGGGTAATGAAAACATTTTCCTACGCTGACATTAGTATTTGTCTGACTTGACAAATGAAGTCTGACTGTGATTTTTCTGTGTTCCTGGATCCCTTTGTCTTTTTTACCAACAGACACATTTTTCCATGTGCATGGCTTGCTAAGGATGTATTCATTTCATTTTAATTGCAGTTTGCCCATAACAACATTCTTGCTAACTCTGTGCATGAATTAATTACGAAGCACTGTACTTTGCTTAAGAAGCATAAGCTATTGTACTTTGGAGTGATTAGGATTCTTCAGGTCACTGGTCAAGAATCCAAACCCAGGTGGCTACGCTGTCTTGTTTTGCAATTTTCTGAACAGTTGATGTGACCAGCGCTTCTCTTTTCTAGCCTAATGTGGAAGAACTTAAAGATGGATACTTGTCAATCATAATGGATCCTGGTGAGGTCCCTCTTCAGGAACAGTGTGAAAGACTTTCTTATGATGCCAGCAAGTGGGAGTTTCCAAGAGATCGTCTCAAACTTGGTGCATATTTTACGTATATTTTTACAGTGCTATTTATATTAACTTGCCATGTAATTAAATGCCTTCAGCCACCAGTGGATGCCTTGGGTTGTATTCCATTGACAGTGGTAGTCCTGCTGCTTTTAAGCACAATGTTGGGAGATAAATTCCTCTTTTTCAGAATGATATGATTATGGTTCTCTTTAAATAGCTTGTTTAAATATAAAATTGCATTATACAAAAGGAAAGTATAGTATATCTAGTTATCCATCTGTTTATTTAAATACACATACATTTAAAGAATAACTAAACTAAAAGAAAAAGACATATAAACAACTTACCTTATAGTAGTTGAACTATTGCAGTCACAGCTTCATCTGTTCTGTAATTTCACTTCACCAAGGCAGACTTTACAGCGCTTCGGCTGACACAGAAGCCAGAGCGAAGTTCCACTGATGTATGGAAAAGGGCTCACACATCATCGCGCTCATTGCGGGGAGCGTTCTCATTGGCCCCGCAATGGATTTGAAGAAATTGAAATCCATTTGCACCTCTGATTCAATTAGTGGGCGGAGTTTCACGCTGGCTCCTGTGTCATCTGAAGCACTGTGAAGTCTGCCTCGGTGAAGTGAAATCACAGTACAGATGAAGCTGTGACTGCAATGGGTAACTTAATGTAAGGTAAGTTTTTAATATGTCTTTTTTTAATCTTTAGTTCTTCTTTAAACATCATTTATTGTATGCCAAAACTGGTTCTTCTTTGCTTCTTTGCATTTCTACACAAGTGGCAGTTGCCAAACTGATTTCCTTGGTAAAGGCTTTCTCTGTACACACCACAACACGCTGGGTTCTTGTGTTGAGTATAAAGTAGTCCACAGCTTAGGTAACTAGCATATTATTATATTATTTTCAATAAAATATAACTCATACTAAATAATATATATATACATATATATATATACATATACATACATATATATATACATATATATACATATATATATATATGTCTTAATGACCCTTTAAGCATACATTTATGTTTTAACTGCATATATTTTTTAACAAATGTCTTAAAAATTCGTAAAAATGTAAAAGCTTTGTTTAATGTTGTGTCTGTCTTTTCTAATACAGGAAAACCTCTTGGACGAGGTGCTTTTGGACAAGTTGTGGAAGCTGAGGCTTTTGGAATAGACAAAGCAGCTACTTGCACAACTGTGGCTGTAAAAATGCTGAAAGGTAAATAAGTACATAAGCCCCTATTACAATAACTAGAATGGTAATAACATTAAAGCAGAGCAAACAAAAAAAAAAAGATTAAACTCATGACAGGTATGTAAAAGGTATGTAAAATGTTAAAAGCGTTCGGCTCATTTCGCGCATGGTGTTATGTGCATGCTGATGTCCGCGTGCAGGACATCTGCGGGCGCATAATACCATGTGCGAAGTGAGCCGAACGCTTCGCGGCTCACTTCGCACAATGGTGAATTAGGCCCCAGGTATTTGGGAAATTGGGAATAATCAAGATTATTTCTCTCTGTTAATTTAATACGTTACAGAAGGAGCTACCACTAGTGAACACAAGGCATTGATGTCAGAGTTAAAAATTCTCAGCCATATTGGACACCATCTCAATGTTGTCAACTTACTTGGAGCCTGCACTAAACCTGGAGGTGAGAAACTGCCCTAGTTATTACATGGAAAAAAGTATATCCAGCTATACTTCTAAATACAATTTTATCTGTCCCTTTAAAGTTGTGCACTTGTCAACTTTAGATTCTTTAGTTTCTATGTTATTAAATATATATTGCCATGTAGTATAAATGCTGATAAATAATTTTTAGAAAGTTTTTTACTGAATGTTCAAGCAGAATACCAAAACAGCTTTTCTTTTAGATTGTTAATGTATGCGATTGCAGTAAAACATTTGCATTGGTATATGCACTTGCTCATATCTGAAAGGTACAGAATTCCTTGACTGCATGACTACATGAAATATTTAGGATTGGCTTAGTTTCCCTTTGATAGCCAAGAAGAAGCAAACTGTAAAGCCAGTTTTCTACTATGATAATTGATATAGGGAGTGAGTGGAATAGATACTGGTTCCTTAACATAGTAACACATTAACATAGTTTATAAGGCCAATAAAAGACACAAGTCCATCCAGTTCAGTCTGTTATCATGTAGTGCTGATCCAGAGGAAGGCAAAAAAAGCAGTCTAGGAAAGTAATGGACTAGAAACATACAGCATATTTGAACAGATAACAACGCTTAGGTCCAAACAGTAAGAAATTGTACAGCGCTGCGTAAATTTGTGGTGCTTTATAAATAAAATTAAACACACATTATACATACACACAAATGGTAAACATAATATCACAATGACAAATAGGTGAGTAATATACCGTATTTTCCGGACTATAAGACTATTAAAATGCTGAGATTTTCTCAGCAATACTAAGTGCGCCTTATAGCCCGGTGCGCCTAATCTATGGCTTACGTCTGTGCATCAGGCAGGCATCAGCAGGCATGGCAGGCATTGGGCAGGCATGGCAGGCATCGGGCAGGCATGTGCAGGCATCGGGCAGACCGGGCAGGCATCTGGCAGTCATGTGCAGGCATCGGGCAGACCGGGCAGGCATCTTGCAGGCATGTGCAGGCATCGGGCAGACATGGCAGGCATCGGGCAGGCATCTGGCAGGCATGTGCAGGCATCGGGCAGACATGGCAGGCATCGGGCAGGCATGTGCAGGCATCGGGCAGACTTCTGGCAACACGCGGCAGTTAATGAGTGCAGTGAATATTCATGAGCCGGATATCGTCATCGCGCTGCGCCTTATAACCCGGTGCGCCTTATGTGTGGACGCAGACCTGATGGAAGCCGCTGAAGGTAAGTGCGGCTTATATTCCGGTGCGCCTTATAGCCCGGAAAATACGGTAATACCACATTGAAAAAGCAAAGGAGGGGATACTTCTGGAAAAACAATGTATATTGACAGTCAAAGTACCAGTCCAATCCTTTTCCAGAATTAATGTCATCCAGGTCCAATTTTAGTTCACAGTGAAAAGGTATTATTGTGATAAATTATAATCAAATTAAAACAGTTATTACTTGTTCAGTGGTCCCATCAATTAGATTATCTGTCACAAGGAACATTATAAGGGAAGTGTAACCATAATCCTTTCCTTTTTAGGTCCCTTAATGGTGATTGTAGAATACTGTCAATTTGGAAACCTTTCTTCATATCTGAGAAGCAAGAGGAATGAATTTATGCTATACAAGGTACCACGTGTGCTTGTTTACAAAACAAAAACTTTCAGGCACAAGGATTGTTAACCACAGATCTGCATTATGATATGATATCTTTACTTTATGGTTTGTTTGTTTTTTTAATTTCATTATATTCAGCTGCTACATTGTTTGAGTTTTGCTGGTTTTTATCAAAGAGGATATGACTGTATTATAAAATCAACATATTGGGCTGGTCTTTGTGAGAGACGATAAACTTTTTTTTGTGGCTGATCATTTTATGATAAATAAGTTCTTCATATGTCTGAAAC
Organism: Pipa parva; assembly: GCA_019650415.1. Taxonomy (NCBI): domain Eukaryota; kingdom Metazoa; phylum Chordata; class Amphibia; order Anura; family Pipidae; genus Pipa; species Pipa parva. Next base: position 12,311 of record WMED01012919.1, read on the forward strand.
CCTTGGAAAAACATTTCTCTATTAATGTGACTAATATTGTTTGGTCCAAAGTCTTATCTATATTATAACAATAATATACAGTATATTATATATATAAAATAATCATGATTTCACCCAGATTTGGTTGTATGTAAGTTCAGATGAATCATTTGATTCAGTTGTGTTTTTATCAGCTTTTACATAAAATATGAAACTATACATTTTGGAGCATGGGCTAGTTGTTCATGTGTTGTTAGGTACTAGTGGTGGGTACCTAAATGTAGCTGTTTATGTAACTTTTGTTGGTACGGCAACATTTTTTATTTTTGAGGATTTTATTGGTGAAAAAGATTGATTTTCACTATTTTCCGGGTGAAAAGATTCAGTGAACTTTTTTAGGGAAAGTAAAATATTTACCCATTTCTCAGCATGACAACTCTACCTTAGATATTTTTTGAGATCATGTTTTATAGCCATTCGTGATTGTTTTTAATGAACATCAAACTGGAAGCAGAGGTTGCAGCCTGGAATCTAAAAATAAAAGGTCCAAACAGAACTTGCTGATTAATTAAGAATAGTATAACTTCATAATTTGATAAGTTTGGAATACTGAATAACTTGCAGCATTTATGGTTATTTTTGGATCAAACGCTAACACACACATGTATTTCTGGAACTAATGCATTTTTGTTTGCCGTACAGCCTAAGCCTTCTCGGTGCAGGAAACAACATTATGCAGAAATCTCAAGAGACCTGAAGCGTCGCTTAGATAGCATTGCAAGTAGCCAGAGTTCTGCCAGCTCTGGTTTTGCAGAGGAGAAATCTCTTAGTGATGTTGAGGAAGAAGAAGGTGGGTCTTGATTAATATCCATTTAGTTTATAGTTTTCCTAAGTTTGGTGGATTGTGGCTCATTTACAGAAGAGATAAATTGAAAGCATTTTGCTTTTCTAGAGTTTAACATGAAGTTCACCTTTACTAGTGACATTGAGTACTTTTCCTTTTGTTGCCCACGCTGCATGTCAATACCCACCACTTGTTCATAACTAGGACATTCTTACTGTACAAGTCAGACAGAAACTTGTAAATTTTCAGGGTTTGTATCCTCATTGCATGCTGTATTATGTATAATGCATAAACAAAATTATATAGTGCCCCCCGATAAAGAGCTGACCATGCCTACACAAATAACATTTTGTATTATGCATCTCATCTACATGTACATTTTGTTTTTTTGGCAGAAGAAACATATAAAATTCCTTTGTGCATGGAAGATCTGATATCGTATAGTTTCCAGGTGGCTAAAGGCATGGAATATATGGCATCACGCAAAGTAAGGATCATTTATTTCAGTTCATTCTATGAACTATCAAATGGATGAAATCAGTTTTAACCATCTATATAACTACAGTCTTTTTATATAAAAAATATATTTTTATTAACATATTTCAGAAAGATACTGGCTCCCAACCCCATACAACATCACATAGCCAATGGCTAGCAGGTGGCCCATATCATTAGCCTAGTTTAGAATTAATAAGGATTTAGAAAATTCATGAAAGGAAGATTTATTTCTCATGAATGTACTATTTTCTATTGTCAATTTTCAATAAAAATGCCTAGCATCTTTTTAGTTGGCAAGTTATCTTTGAATTAATTCATTGTTGTACACATGATACAGTAATTTTGCACATGGCAATTGTACAATTCTTGTTGAACAACTGAGGCATCAATACAATTAGAGTCAGCCGGAAATACCTGTATGTATGCCATATAAGTACAATCAATACCTGAAAATGTAAACCTTAAGTGTATTAACACAGCTGGCACCAAACCCCAGCAGAGGTTTATATCAATAGTGAAAGTGGTAAGGACAACAAAATATATTTTGTTGCAGTACAGCTTTTATTAAAGATGCAAAGTGGTTTCATGAGTTGGTAAGCACCCTGTGTGACACTGTCCTAATGCCCTTTTGGTTGCTTGGGACAGTGATAATTTACAAACATGCCTCATCAATCTAATGACCAATAAAAGCAATTATGGTTTATCATTTTAATCAACCAAACAATAATAAATGAATTTTTAAGTGTTCCTGTCAAAAATGATTGAATCAACCTGTTGTTTTTGAAACCAATCACTCTGGGGGGAACTCAGTATGCAGCAAAGTGAGCTCCGAATCCTTCGGCTCACTTCACAAATTCCTGCACACGGACATCAGCATGCGCATTAAAGGAATTCCAGTCTCGGCGAGGCAACTCTTTTATGTCTATGGTGTCTATGGCCACCTTAAAGGAACAGTCCAGCCTGATTAATAAAAAGTAATGTGTGTTGTAAATGCATA
>WMED01012921.1:0-14627 GCA_019650415.1 Pipa parva
CGCAAACTATCATCTTGAGGGCCGCAGTTGGCCCCCGGGCCGCGAGTTTGAGACCCCTGTCTTAAACCCTTTTCTCTTTTTGCCTCATACATCTGGAATTCTATACCCCTTTATCTTCGCCAGAAACATTCCCTCTGCACTTTTAAAATCAAACTGATGTCCTACCTTATGGAGCACTAGCACTGATATTTATCAATGATTCTTATTGTATAAATTATATTTTTTTATTATTTATGCTTAATATGTGTATTTATTGACCAGTGTTTCATCACATTGTTACAGCTCCCATTACCCTTCTACCTGAGCATGTAAGTCTTCCTCCCATTTAGATTGTAAGCTCTTCAGGGCAGGGACCTCCAACCTCTTGTGTCAACCACAACCAAGCACTTAGGGGGGAATTCACCATAGTGCGAAGTGAGGTCCAGATCCTTCGCCTCATTTTGCACAGACTTTTATGCGCTCGCTGATGTCCGAACGCTTTAAAGGGATTGCAGTCTTGGCGAGGCGACTGGTCTCGCCGAGACTGGAATCCCTTTAAAGCGTTCGGACATCAGCGAGCGCATAACAGTGTGTGCGAAGTGAAGCGAAGGATCTGGACCTCACTTCGCACTATCATGAATTCCCCCCTTGGGCATATTTAATAGATTTGTAAAGTTGAGTTACACAAAAAGTAAAGAAATGGGGGTGGGGGAGCCTTTTATTGTATGTTTGCCAACTTCATTTTCATTTGTTTATTAATTATCTACTAATCATTGCAAACAGTACACTTACCACTTAGGAAAGTCTCCAGACAGAAAAGCTTTACCCTTTTCTGCCTCTCAATAAGATTTGGGGTAGTTTGCGATGGTGAACAGGGGCCGCTCCAGTAGACCTTACACTGACATAGTCTCACTGCGTATATGGCGTGTCCACTGACTTCTAATATGAGACCTCTGTCCATAACATCAAGGAGACGACCAGTGAACAACTTCTGTTTCTCATTTATAATTGGCTCCGTACCAGGAAAGCGAACTTGCTGAAGGCTCATGGGACCAAACAGCTCCTCTTGATTTGGCATCGGGCCTAGGTCGCCATAGAAAAGCCGGCAGCCTTGAGGGTTACTGACTGTCATTGTCTCACACATTTCTTTCCCCCGATAAATAAATTGAATCTCTAAATCAGTCACTGGAAAAAAAAAATGCTTATTTTAAGAATATCCAGTAACAGATATAACGTCTTTGTTGGTGAGAGGCGATTCTAGTTAAGGAATGAAGAGCTGGTTAGTTAAACTAAATGTTATTGTTTTACAATGTGCTCTATGTAAAACCATTTCTGTAACTTGGGGAAACCAGAAAGTAAAACACAAAAAAAGTTGACTTTTTTTAAATGACATACTTGGTAAGGAGCTGATCCACATCTCTGGGGAACTGAAGAAATCCAGGGCACTTGGTGTTGGGGGAATTTCCATCTCCTGAGGCTCAGTCTTTGGCCATGTGTGCTCAGGGGTACTACTGCCCACACTAGATGTACCAACTGGCGAATCCGCTGGAAGATGGAAGAATTTACAACATTTTAAGTTACCATTCAACTAACATGAAGACATGCTGGAGACTAGTAAAATATGAGTGAGTATTTTTAATGCTAAAATTCTATGTCTGTTCAGATTTATTAGAATTAAAATTATTTTGAAAATGCAACAAAAATATTCCTAAATGTGCTCCTAATATTATACTGTATATTATAACCGTTAAATTAATTGCTACAGGTTAAGAACAATGAATGTATTTTTAAAAAAAAACTGTAATTCCCAACATTCTAATAACATTTTAGTTTGGACACAGAACAAGACGCTTATATTAGCACAAATGGATCAAGTAAAAAACAAAAAAAATTTTTAAAAACCCCCACAAGAATCTCAAAAAGGATATTCATCAGACTTAGGGTCCCAGGGAAATTTTTAACCTGTCCCTCTTTTCCCTACAAGCAGCACACACTGACTAATCACTTGGGCCAAGTTAAAAAGGCTGATCTAACCCTATACCAGACAACAAAAAAATCAAGTTATCTTACTGTTTCTGGATTAAAATGACAATGTTGCAGAGCTCTTAAATTAAATTTAATCCTACTCTTTATTCACATAATGAAAATTGACCTTAATTTGTGAATGCTATTTGCCTCCTTTTTTAGATCTTATAATGAATGCTTGGATGCTTTGCCAGTTGTGTTTTATCCCTAAGCTTAATGGAGGAATATAAGGTTATCATAATAATAGTAACCAGTACACAGGACATTCCCTGAAAACATAATTGAAGCACATTCCACAACCTTGACTTACAGGCGGGACAGCTTTTATATTTAATAGGTCGTAGGTTTCCCATTACTATAGAAGACTGTATGTATTAGCAAGTATGTGTAGGGGGGCCAGAAATACAGTTCCATTACCCCTACCAGGTAGCAGTGGGAATAGAATCACAGGGGAAATGCAAAAGACAAGATGTGGAAGTTGTGAGCTGTTTTATAAGAGTTAGGTCATTGCCACATACAGAGCCGGCTCTCCCATTAGGCCATATAGGCAGATACTAGGGGCGCCGGGTGTCTAGGGGGGCGCCCCTAGCATCTGCCTAGCGACGGCGGTGTTGGAGGTGAGTGTGGGGCGTCGCAGGATGGGGGGGACTTCACAGGATGGGGGAGGAGTGATGCAGGACAGGTGGGGGGTTGCCTAGGGTGCCGATAGGGCCAGAGCCGCTTCTGGCCACATATGTACAGTGTTTCGTATTTGCATGATTTTTTTAGTGCCAGGAAAATGTCTTTAGCAAGTTCCAGTTGACTTTCCTCTCTACTGCTGTCTATGACTTAGAAAATCAGCCACTGGGTTTACTGCTAAAAACACCTGTGGCTGTATTTCTGGGTGGGTTATAGCAGTAGAAAGGAAGTCAGTGGGAGCTTGTTAAAGATATTTTACTACAGTAGAAAATGAAGTGCCAGAAAAAAACTCTTTGTGTAACACTGCTCTTACAAACAATATATACTTAGGGGAACCATCTATGGAATTAGCCTTTGTTTTAGTGAGGTTTGCTAGACATGTGGGCTGATATAATGAGTAGTCATACACCCCCCGCCAAGCTGAAGTAGAAGCATGGCTCTTCCAGTTACGGGGGCCTTTTTGCAGAATTCCCATAACTCAAACTGCTGTCCTTTTACTCTGCTTCAAAATTATCTGGTGAGCAGAGTCGCCAAATAATTTGGACCCTTACAATCTACCATTAAAAATTATTATTGGCAGGGATTTCTAATGGCTGCATACCAACAGTTTGCTAAGCAGGGACGTTTCTGAGTACAAAGGGCTAGATATAAGCAATACCAGCCAGACTCAAATTGGGCGGACACAGAGCTGGAGATACCAACTCACTGTTCTCCGTTCAATAGATTTAAATATCCATACATAAAAACCAACAAATGTATACAACACCCAATCAAATTCTAATACGGGAAGTCATTTGTATTTGAAGTGGTTCATGTGTTTTACAAGGCCCCCACTTAGTGTTGTGTAGTTTTACATTTATACTGTAAATAAATCTGTATAAAGTTTTACCCACAACACAAGGAATGTACATAACAATATCTGATTGTTAGCTGGCTGATTCATAATATCTAAAGGAGGGTGCACTAGCTGAACAAAATGTAATCAAAACTATTGTTTTAGTAGACCTTCCTGTATGATAAACCCCCCCCCCAAAAAAAAAATTATTAAAAGGTATTTTAAAACATATAAAACATATGCGCCTATACAGATATGATCTACTTGAAACATTATTTAAAAATCAACAAACAAATGAACCAGCAATAACTAATTTGTGAAACATGGAAGAAACGTCAGTGTAATACCTACAACAGATGTACAGGGAACCAAATGAGAATTTAATACACAAGTGTACCAACCGCTAATGTTTAAACAGTTAAAGGGTTCCTGGATTGGAACATGATTCTGAGACAGATTTAAATCATCATCATCAAATTCATCATCGTCCCATGGGACAGATCCTGTAGAACCTAGATGAAATAAAAAAGAATTAGTATTTCATTCTGGGCCTTATCACATACAGCTGTGGGAATAAAATTTGATCAAAAGAAAATAATGCTAGGAGCAAATGAATATATAATGTCCCCCTTCTCTTGGGAAGAGGAAGTATTAGTTGACAGAAATTGACTCCCAGTAGGGAAATTCAAGAAGGCACTTGATTCTCCTCATATTAACTTTGTAAGAGGCAATGTAAACAACACAGTGTCAGCTTCACCACTCATTTGTTAGCCCAGTTGGCTATCTTTTCTAACCTTTCATTTGTAAGATAAAGGAAGTTGAAGCCGACTAGCATGAAACTGTAATGAGCTTGCCAGGTCATATGCGGTGACAGCAAGTCTCTTCTATATTGACTCACCCCCAAGCTCATTTCCATATAGGTCTATGAAAGCGAAGCTTGCATTTTAATCACTCGCTTTAGGAGCTGTGAAGGCCACAACAGGAGCTCCCTCTAAGAGGCTATTTTTAGGCTTTGTTCACATTAGCATTTTTGTAGTGCAAAACCTAAACTAATCTAAATTTTACTTCTGGAGGTGTTATTTACATGTCATTTTCGTAACATTTTTTAAGGAATAAATAAAAATGTCATATTAAAACCTAAAGAAAACCTGCAAAATTTACAAAAGAATAAAACGTTAAGAGAATAGTTAAACTGGATAAAAAGTAATGTATCAAAATAAGGAGATCTTTCCAGTCAAATAGCATTTATGGCAGTCATAAACCACACGTTTAAATCGGTTACTTAGGAATTACAGAAACAGATGCAATGGAAAAATAAAAGTGTGTGTGATTGTCATAGAGCGCAATGTACAGGTAGTATGTATACAAGCGTTTGTAATGAAACACCATCAAACACTTTAACATGAAAAAGGCCTCAAAGCATTTCAAATAGCTTAAGATAAATGCTATGATACATAGTACCAAATGATACTTGCCTCTAAAAGGACCAGTGACACCAAATAAGAAAGAAATTCCAATTTGGATTTTCATAGCAATTATTCAAATACAAATGTTATTAACGAGCATGCTGTTAAACAGGTCTCACCCAGTCCCATTGCTTTTATGGTGATTTAGATTCATTCGTGGAAATGTGCCAAAAATTTAGCAAACAGCTGAATATTCATATTGTGTAGACACAGTTTAGAATTTTTAGAAGCACAGGCTGTGTATATATAGGATTAATATATTAGATACATTTTCACTTTGCAGTGCTGGTAGAAAAGAAGTCAATGGATGCAACTGTCTCTATTTGGTGCGATATTTTGTTTAAAAGAAGAACTGACGTGCCCTAACCTTAACTAACATGCTGAAAGTACAGCGTCTGCCAGCCTGAATAATACATATTATGAAACAGAAAATCAGTATCTATCCAGGGCACAATCTATTTGAGGGGGGCTGTCGCTCACATTGCCCATCGCTAAACTTGACCTCCCCCTGCCCCCCCTTACTCCACGCCCTCACTCACCTCCAACAGGGTTCCAGCGATGCACCTCTTCTAATTAGGTAAGTGGAATGCGACAGCGCACCTTGGCTGCTTCGGGTCTTGTCGGCTGTATTCGGAAACTATCGGCAAGACCCGAACATCTAAGAATCGCAGTTGCATTCAACTTACCTCATCACATGAGGTGAGTCACTGGAACGCTGTTGGAGGTGAGTGGGGGGCGCGGGGCAGGCGAAGTGCGCCAATAAGGCAAGGACCACCCCTGGTGTTATCTCAGGGGTCAGCAAACTGCACCTCTCCAGCTGCCTTGTTGTGGCTCCGAGTGCATCTCCCTTCCCATTGCTCATGAACTCAGACGCTTCTTCTGATAGGACGCCGGCAGGTCATATGATTGGGAACGTGCGCTCCACCCCCTTTGTGGCTACACAAAAAATGTTTCCTTGGTGGAGAAGGGAGGAAAATTGCTTCCTCCTGTGTAAAGATTGCCAACCCCTGTGCTATATTATAGAACTGTTGGTGCTAGTATCTCATAGTAGCTATATTGGATTCTCATTAATATGCTAAAGAGACCTAACACATAATCACACATTTTGGGACCAGTTTGACCATACTGATTGATTTCACACCATTTCGCTGGGAATTTTTTATTTCCCTATAATTTTCAATTTCCTTCATTTACAAAGGATTGATAAAAAGGTTTCCCCCATTGGAATAAACTGTTATTGATAAATATCTGTTAACAGGAGAAAACTTTGCAAATCTTTTTTATGAGGATTCCTTCCATTCAATATCAATGTGTCTTTTTGATGGGAAAATATTCTGGTCTTAGGTGGGGGAGCTACTTGAAATAATACATGCAGAAAAAGCAGAAAGTCAAGTAATGGTTTGGAAGTAAAAGACTGTGGGATTATTGTGTTGCTGGAATGTAGGTTAACTGAACAAATTTGATTTATTAGGAGACTAATTATTCTTTAAAATAGTATATTTTATTGAAATGAAGTTGAAAGAAAACTTTCCAACTTCCAACTAATTTCAAGAGGCTGTCTAGAATATTCTGCAAATATGGTTTGCATGGTTTATCCAGAAATAAGGGATTAATACAAATGAGTGAGATACGAGAAAAGTTTTGGGTATCCAGTACAAACTGTATTCTGCTCGACTACTCTGGAATACAAACTGAGCTAAATAAGCTGGAATACAAACTGAGCTAAATAAGCTCAAATTTGTTTGAGGCAAATAGAATAGAGCAGGGGATAGTAGAGAAAAGTTTTTTATTTATTAAGTATATGAACTACAAGTAAAAAAATATTGCAACATGCATATGATTAAATAAACAATTACATGTGATTGCTAGCACTGTATCTACACAGTACCCACCATCTAGAAGGGTCATTGCTCTAAGACAGCGGGCGGCAATGTGGCGACTCTTTAGCCGCCTTGTTGTGGCTCAGAGCGCACCTCTGAAGCCCCGCCCATGACCTCAGATGCCTCTTCTGATTGGTCATCGGCATGTTATGTGGTCGGGAGAAGTGCGCTCCTGCCCGTTTGCGGCTCACCAAAAAAAGTTGTCGCCGCTGGAGGAGGGAGCAAAGTAGAATACTCGTTACATTACATTATCTGCTTTTCCTCTCACTATACTGCCTCCAACATTCCCTGTGTTTACTTTTATAACTAAACCTCTATCCTCACCCCTCTTCCCCTTCTCTGCTCATCCTCACACCTGCCAGTCACCCCTTCCATTCTGCTCCCTTCCTTTTTATTGCAGGGGAATCTTTTCTAAATAACTATGCACATTATTTAAATCTTCTATGCATAATTAGTATGCCAGATGAAGCAGCCTAAATAAATTAAAAACAAAACAAAACGAAAAAAATAAATAAAAAAACCTATACTGGAGGCAAATGATAACTTGAAAATCCAGTTTCTCAGCAGCAGTTCCCAGAAGCTAATTGTGGAGGACTTCACAATGAGGCCCTGAAGGGCAAAGTTAACAGGAGAAAAGAAAAGCAATAAAGCAATTCATAGTCAGAAAATCAACATAAGGTGAAAGGAAGAGCCTCCATGTTGACATGGCCAAGGGTGATGCTCGTTTCTTTCACTTGCGTTTTTGATGTATTTTTTATTGTTCCAAACGGTTACTGAAAAGCAACTCCCTAATAGCAGTTACTGTTGTATTTTAAATGTTTTTTGTTTTTTTTAATTTCATTTTACATCTATGTCTGCAATTTTACACAGAATTATAACAATCTTTCTTAGTGCTTAAAGAATTAGTAACATAAAAAAAAAAATTCTATTGGATTGGCAAGAACGCGATTTAAATGCAGTAAATGTTATCTTTCAAGTTGAATTCAGGAATTTTGCTACTTTCTCTCTATTTTTATCTTTACTGATAGCAGCCATGTTATGCGTTTGTTACAGACCTCATCTAGCCGCATTATTGTCTGTGGTGCTTTAGGCTAGGTTCACACTAGCATATTATGCGCAGCGCATAATATGCAAGTGTGAAAAAAAGAAAAATACGCTGGGCACATATTTTTTTCTTTGAAATTACTAGCGACAGTGTGAATGCTCCCTTGGCGTTCACATCACTTCCTATGTGGTCACATTTTGGGAGCGGTGTATAATACGCCGGCCAAAATGTGACACACAGCGTTCCAGACCCAGCGTATACACATCATATGCTAGTGTGTCTGGAACTGGGTGAGTAGTATTAAGCTGTATTTTTTTTTCACACTAGCATATGATGCGCTGCGTATCATACGCTAGTGTGAACCTAGCCTTAGACCAGCGGTTCTCAACCTGTAGGTGGTGACCCCGGCGGAGGTCGCACGACCGACCCACGGGGGTCGAGAACTGCTGCGGCACACGGAAGCACCCACAGGAACCCTTCTTATAAGGGTTTCTGCAGGCTGACGTTGGCAAAAAGGGTCACCACGTGACGCATGTACGTGATGACGTTTCGGCCAAACGTCACCACGTGACGCGCGTATGTGATGACGTTTGGCCGAAACGTCATCACGCGATGCATGGTGACGTCAGAGCCGGGAGTTGCACCTACAAAAAGGTTGAGAACCTTGCCTTAGACAATACATAGTCATGAAGTGCCTTAGAAAACTACATATAATTTTTTGATGTTATTGTCCTTTCATTGTGGTGGTATTTGTAAAAACATGTACCTAGATGTACAGTGCACAGTGTCAAACTGGGGTGCCTGGGGCCCACCAAGAAAAATTGGACCAAGGGCCCATACATCTTACAGTAGGAGTTGTGGCAGGACCAGGACAGAGGCCTCCATGCTGATACTACACCAGAGCCCCCAGTATTAATTTTCTCCTGCAACACTAGTGCAGCAAAACATGTTGAAACTCTGAACTGGAGTCTTAAATGTGCTAAATTAGTTTGATTTTTTTATGATGACATATCAAATCCTCAAGAGGTGTAAAATTCAATAATGACTGGCCGCTCACCTGGATTGATGATGGATCCTTGGGATTGGGGAATGTCACAAACTTCATAGATTTTGATGGGGTTCATGGGAACCTCTTTTGTCCCATCATACATAAGTTTAAACTCCCTGCTCTTGTTTAGTGCACAACGTAGTTGGGCTTTCCACTTAGCTGGGTCTGGTTCATCAGCACCTTCTTGGTATTTACCAGTCTCAACGGCCCAGGCCTTTAAAAAAAAAAAAAAGTTTTATTTTACTTTTCTGAGGCCAGTAACAAGTTGTGTTAAACTCAAGCGAATTTAACAGACAGGGAAGTTGGAAAACCATCTGGGACAACAATACTAAACAGTTCTCAGAGCATGGTTATTACTGTCCAAAATGGAAAACGTAACAAGGTATTCTCTCTGAAATGCTTTCTGTAACTGGCATGACATTCATGTGTAAGATATTTGACTTCTTTTAAGGTAAACGGTCAATTTTGTACATATTTAAGAAAAATATTATCAATATGCACTTATATTGGGGAGGCTTATATCAGAAAATGCTGCCACCTACTTTGCTGTCTATTGGTAGGATCACTGAATAAAGAAAAGGCCTTAAAAACAACTAAAGTATTTTCGCATAACACTTGTTAGGTCCAAGATGTGTATAAAGAAGGGTGAGGTTATGTTAAAGTACAATACAGTAAAAAGTTTGCAAATTAAAGCCCAACCAAGTGTGTGCTGCCAATACACAAGTCCCCCTTTAAGTATATGGCACAGCTCCTCAACTAGTTACCCTGAATAACACACACTCCTTTGTTTATTCATCTCCTAAACATTAAGGGGTAATTCAGCAACGTGCGAAGTGAACTCCGGATCCTTCGCATTACTTCGCACATGCTGTTATGCGCCCGCTGATGTCCTGCACGCGGACATCAGTGAACGCTTTAAAGGGATTCCAGTCTCGGCGAGGCGACTCGAGTGGTCTCGCCAAGGCTGGAATCCCTTTAAAGCGTTCACTGATGTCCATGTGCAGGACATCAGCGAGCGCATAACAGCATGTGCGAAGTGATGCGAAGGATCCGCACCTCACTTCGCACATTGCTGAATTACCCCCTAAGTACCAAGTCAGAAACAGGTACTATTAAATACATACAAAACTGATATTAATATTTATTAATTCCAGGATAAACACCATATACTGGGAATATCTAAGACATATCAAGCATCCTGCCACTTACCTTAAAAATTGTGTTTTCTTCTTCATGCTGAGGACTGTGCCTTGTGGCATGTCTCCAAGGGATTTGGAACCTTTTGGCCTCTCTGTCCAACCATACCAGTCCAGGGTACATCCCACTATCCACCTGGGCAACCAACCATGGTTTTAGCCGAACACGTCGTGGGTGTAAAGCCATGACCTGTGGTAATCAGGAAAGAACCTTTAGCAGTTGTTATCTGAGTATTAATTAAGAAGAATTAAGAAGATGCTCATAAGGAAATTATGAGAGTCTTCTTAATTAATAATGAAATAATTATTGACAGCTAAGTTAGACTATTAAAGTGGTTTACTTTTCTCTTCCTTATTAACATCTCAGTAAATAGTACAGCTATATTTTTCCATTAATACTTTTAAGATTTGTCAGCAAGCTAAAAATGTAGCTTTGTTATACTTTCTAGAATATGATGACTGGGCCATTACTCATCTCATCCCTCACAGGGCACATAACAAACCTTAGCCATTGTCATGTCCTAAGCAAGTAGATTCTGTAAACTAATAGAAGACATGCTTTTTAATAAAAAGAATTACTCTTTATGTCCATAGTAATATTTGAAGTGTTTTCTTTATTTTGCCTATACTATCTCACTATAATAATGAATGTTTCTTCTCTGTAGCCTCTAACAAACCCTCGTTAATCTACATCTTAAAAGTATTTCCATAAACTGAAAAATGTAAATTACATCATGTTACTAATGAAATTTCACTGTAACAATGTAATTAGTAGGATTTCAAAGAAAGTATGTGGAAACATGTCAATTTAAAGACATACAAATCAAGGAGACAACCGATTACCTTTATAACTCCATAAAGACGACTGGGGATGTGTTATACTGACTAGTCAAAACACACCAGAGTTAGAGTGTACTATAAGGGGGGAATTCACCATAGTGCGAAGTGAGCTCTGGATCCTTCGCATCACTTCGGAGAGGCTGTTATGCGCACATCAGCAAACGCTTTAAAGGTATTCCAGTCTAGGCGAGATCACTCGAGTCGCCTTGCCGAGACTGGAATCCCTTTAAAGCGTTCACTGATGTCCGCGTACAGGACATCAGCGAGCGCATAACAGTCTGTGCAGAGTGAGGCGAAGGATCCGGAGCTCACTTCGCACTATGGTGAATTCCCCCCTAAATCTCAGACTGATGCCCACAAACAGAATGTATAATGTGAAGTATAAAAAGATCTTGCACTATGAGTATTTTTAAACTCACAACTTGTGATAAAAAATAAAAAAAATATGGTTAATATGTACCAGCAATTCAAGGACATGTGAATGCAATGTACACAAATGTATTACAAGCACAATACCAGACATATTTCCATAAGTGGAAACTTCTCACAGAGAGAATTCAGAAATAATACACTCTGGCAGGTGTGGGGCGGAAAACAAATGCACGTGTATGGCTTGAAATCCTTTATATATAATGTAAAAGCAAGTCAAATAATAGGGCAAAATTTATTAAACTCGGAAAGACCGCTCTCGGCATGGCTGCCTTTCCACTGAAAAAATTCAAAATCGAGATAAAAAACCTCATGAGAACAATGCGAGATCTGGCTTGATAAACTTGGAGTCTTTACGAGTTTACTAAATTCGTCAGAAAAAAAGATAAAAGAACAAAAACAGAAAGAAATGGAAGTATACAAAAGGGATTATGCGGCTCTCCATAATCTATAGGAAGAATTTAACTACTATAATGAATAGGAGAATGACAGATGTAACAAATACGAAGCATATACACAAAATATATGAAAAAATTCATGTAATATTGCAAGACCAATAAATAAGTGACAGAAAATTGATTAAATAGTGAAATAAATGGAACATGAAAGCAGATGGTGTTCCCTCAACCCTATACCCTAAAATGCCAGCCCCAGAGTCTGTATGTATAAATCCATAGATTATAGTAGAAAATGTTGATAAAAATGTATCAGTTCCATCCAGGGCCAGTTCTACTGGTGGGCGATGTGGGCAATGGCCTAGGGCGCAATCTGTTTGAGGGGCGCCGTTACCCACATCGCCCATCGTTAGAATTGACCTCCCTGCCCCGCTTCCCCCACTCACCTCCAACAGCGTTCCAGCGATGCACCTCATCTGATGAGGTAAGTTGAATGCGACGGCACTACTTGGCTGCTTCGGGTCTTGTTGGCTGTATTCGGCAGCTGCCGGCAAGACCCGAACATCTAAGGAGCGCCTTCGCATTCAACTTGCCTCATCAGAGGAGGTGCGTCGCTGGAACGCTGTCGGAGGTGAGTGGGGGGCGCAGGGCGGCCCAGGGCACCAATAGGGCAAGGACGGCCTATCGTTCCATCAAATCATTGGACAGAAAATATAAAGTGGTCTTGTACTTCAGTATAAAGATGAAACAATGTATCACAGAGATGGCACAGATCATCAAGGGAAAAGCTTCTTAAATGAAAATTCAGAGGCACAGGATAAATTAATAGGGCTGTAAAAGTATTCACTAAGACTCCGGGCTGTAACATCTAAATCCTCACAACAGACAGACCTGAATTAGTAGTGCCAATTACCCCGTTTTCCCAAAAATAAGCCCTAGCTGCAGTAATGCACTGGAAATACACCGTACCAGTACCGTGTCCCAAAAATAAGCCCTAGCTGCAGTAATGCACTGGAAATACACCATACCAGTACCGTGTCCCAAAAATAAGCCCTAGCTGCAGTAATGTACTGGAAATATACCGTACCAGTACCATGTCCCAAAAATAAGCCCTAGCTGCAGTAAAGTACTGGAAATATATCGTACCAGTACCATGTCCCAAAAATAAGACATCCCCTGAAAATAAGACCTAGTGTGTCTTAAGGAGCAAAGATTTATATAAGATACTGGCTTATTATCAGGGGAAACATGGTAGGACTGTTACTAGCAGTGCCTGCTCTGCCATTAGGCAGAGTAGGCAAATGCTAGGGGAACCACCTGCCTAGGGGGGCTCCCTAGCATTTGCCTACTCTGCCTAATGGCAGAGCCGGCACTGTGTGGTTTGTGTCGCGGGGGGGCGCCGGGGACTTGGGCGGCGCGGGATGGGAAGGGGGGGGCGCCGGGGAAGGGGGGCGCCTAAAGGGCCAGAGCCGGCTCTGGTTACTAGTGTACATATATTAGAACCACAACACACTTGCCGCTGTTTAAACACTGGGGTCCATGCATATATCATACAGTACTCATTCCAATGGGACGCAATGCTGCCTCTTGCATTATACATTGTATATACAGCTTGCACCCATACTATTTGTTCAGTGTAGGGAAGTCACAAGTAGTGTCAAATTATATATATATTTTGAAATCCCTTTTTATATTGATGCAATAACTGTTCTTTTGTGTCATGACCACTTGTAATACTAAATGTGTAAATGACTTACACGACATCACAATGTATCTTGTCCAGCCTTTGTGGGAGAAGGAAATGTATATGAGCCAGTAAAATTCAAATTTTGGAGAAAATCTAATTAAACTGAAGTTATGTGTGTACAACACTGGACATTACTTAAAGGACCTTGCATTAACTACAAGGCTTACTTAGACTGCATCAGTACAAACACGGGTCACTCAGCTGCGCCAGCGGACAGATTACAGCAAATAGAAAAACAACACCAGGAATAACAGCAAATGAATGATTAGCAATTGTGTCAATAAAAACACACAGAGTTTCTAAGAGGATCACCAAAATGCCACTATCAGTTATAGTGAAATGATGAGTCAGACACAGCTGAAACGTAGATCAGTCCCAGGCACGCAGATTTTACACATTTTAACCAGGAAATACAGAACTATAATTCCCTGCCTCCCCTGTAATGCTTCTCTCAGTACTTTACCTTTGCCTGGGAGTTTCTCAAAGGTCAAGAAGCTTTCTAGAAGGTCCTGTTGTCTTGTGTGTAAAATCCAAATCCAAGTAAACTGGGCTGTTTCCAAACACACTCCTTCTCCAGATGATTCCTGTGCTAATTATCCCTCTACCTTTTCCTGTCTATCTGCAGAGCTCAGGTATTCATGACATCACACTGGCCCAAGGCAACAGACACACCTTAAGGGCCGGCCCTGTGCTGCCAGCTACTATCCTGGGTTTGTATAGAACAGCATGAGTCAGGACAATGGGAAAACACAATGCATGCTTTATTGTGCAATGCTGCATATGTGGGAACTGAATGAGTAAGTGAAGGATACCCAGTCCAGCTGCAAAAAAATTGGGGACAGTTTAAAAAAAAAAAAAAAAATGCATTTAGCAGGGGCTGACTGATTCAGTAAAAAAAAACAAGGAGCTTGTAATCACCGGAACCCTGATAACTGCATATGACTAAAGTGTGCACGATTTTACTACTTATCTGGTAGAGTGTAATGTACTATAAACATACACCTCTCACCCATAAAGGGGGTAATTCAGCACAGTCCGAACTTACCCTCCGATCCTTCGCCTCT
>WMED01012922.1:0-14627 GCA_019650415.1 Pipa parva
GTGCTGGAGGGCAGGTGTGTGTGTTTGTGCTGGAGGGCAGGTGTGTGTGTGTGTGCTGGAGGGCAGGTGTGTGTTTGTGCTGGAGGGCAGGTGTGTGTGTATTTGTGCTGGAAAAATCAAAATCAAATCTTCCTTGTATATAAAAGCAAATGATTTATGTTTTAAGTTATGGGCGCACCGTCAAAGCTTGACCCACTGACACAAGCACCATAGGAGAGAAAGGACGGGTTCCTTTAAGGATTGCCATGTTTGTTTTGCTCAGGCAGCATGCTGGAACACTGGTCTATCAGCTGATTGGGGCGGGGATTCACAGACGTCAAACAAAAGAGGCGTGTCTTTTTTAGCTATCAAAGGAGGGAGGCGTGGTCATGAGGTGTGGGAGGTTTCGCTGGTGGGAATGTCATGTGAATTGGCACATGCTGAAGTGGACTAGTACTTGGGAAGCGGCTTGGGCTGTTGATGGGAAAGGATTGAGGTATTGTGCGGATCGGGGAGTGAGGCTGGAAGGCGTGTTATATCCACCATCCCATGGCACGGATAATGTAAGACTCTGACAATCTCGCAGCACTAATCCTATTAGCGGGGCTTTGCAGCCAACCTCCTAAACAAGGGAATAGTTTCCAGCGAACTGCTCACCGACTGCAGGGACACATCACATGGGCTTCCCAAAGTACTGAACTGCTCTGTCAAGCGAGAAACACCGAATTGTGCCCTATTCACAGTGGCACCGTCAGCTGAGCTGCCCTGTCACCCTTTCTCTGGGGACCTGACCTACCTCTACTCTGGGAAACTGATAGAACAGATTGACAGACAGACCCTGGTACCTTACCCTGGTACACTGGTACCTTATCCTGGTACTTTACCCTGGTACACTGGTACCTTATCCTGGTACTTTACCCTGGTACCTTACCCTGGTACACTGGTACCTTACCCTGGTACACTGGTACCTTATCCTGGTACCTTACACTGTTACCTTATCCTGGTACTTTACACTGGTACCTTACACTGGTATTTTACCCTGGTACACTGGTACCTTACACTGGTATTTTACCCTGGTACACTGGTACCTTACTGGACATCTCTGGGCCACTCTCTGCTATTTAAACTACTACTGCTCCTCTGTCATCGAATCTGAATTTATACATCCCAGGTTCCATGTGTGAATCAACCCCATCTTAACATCACAATGAGAGGTAAGAAAACAGCCTGTGCCGCTTTCACTTTGCCTGATACTGGGAATCAGAAACAGAAATATTAGACTTTAATAATTATATATCATCACTTTAATATAGTATATACTTTTTTCTCTCAGTAATTATGCGACAGCTGTGTTTGCATGTGAATGTTATAATCCATACTAATACCCTACCAAGTGAGCATTGATGTGCCAGTGATTAAAACTGCAGATTTGTATGGGTGAATCAATGCTGAAGATCATTTCTTTAGGGAGGAGTTTGAAGATCACCAACCTACCAACCTATTCGACCAGATCCGGTCATTTTTTGCACATTATCATGGAATCATAAATAAGCCAATCCTCCAAGAAAGCAGTGGATAAAATGTCATAACCAATAAGTAGGTTAATGTGTCAGTCCCTTATGTATGAGCCAAGCATAAATGTTTGCCTAGTTTTTTGAGGTGTGTTTTTTTCCAGTGTCGTTTTAGTAATTGGGATTTTAAAGACGGTAGGCTTGAAAGATTTTTTGTTTGTTTTGAGTTAAAGGTGCAAATCATATTTAAATTGGTTAACTGATCAGATGTAGCGCTTGGCGCTTTAAGTTTTTGCATTAGGTTCAGTTTCATTTTAGAGCATTGTAACATTTAAGAATGCAGTTTTCGTTGGTTTGAAGCATTCAGAAAATGATGATTTTGGCAAAAAATTAGGTCACTAAAAAGGATGTTTTGTATGTGAGTTTGTTTATTCCTACCCCTATCCCAACAATGGTTGGAAAAGTGGTTAAATGGGAAAACCTCACTGTTCATCCATTAATAATTTTCTTTAATTTTACCACTGTCGCTTTCCCTTCGATATTTATTGATTGTATTTATGTAGTGGCTACTTATGCAATAATTTACAAAAATAATCATTCTCGTTAGTCCTTTCTCCCGTGGAGCTTACAGTCTAACTTCCTAACACAATTACGCACACTAGAACCAATTTAGTCAGTCTCCGTTTAACCTTCTGGTATGTATTAGGACTGGAAGGAAAGCAGAGGACCAGCAGGAAACCCAGTGCAATGGAAAAACAGAAATAATCCCTGCAGATGATGTTCTGTGTTTAAAATGTAACTGTAATTCCTAGTGCTGAGTCCCTCTGCCTCTCCTCATACTGTCCTTTGTGCGCATTACTCTTAGCTTTTCAACTGGAAGGGATGAGTTTATCATGTCTGAAGCACATCTTCTTCTTCTTCTTCTTCTTATCTTTGAGAATATTCTTTCAAAACAGTCAAGTATTCTATTTCAGCTTTTAGAACCCTTCTAAGCTTGAACCATGCTAACCTCATCCCTTGCAGATTCAAGCATCGCTATAAATCTTAATTTATTCTATAAGGTTCATCTGGGGGAGATGCAGGTGGACTGTCAAGTCTGTATAAGGTTTTCTATATTCACTTTGTTTCTTTCTGCTGGCTTGTTCTCTCGTCTACCGTCACCCCCATCTTTTCCCCTTGCTTCTCAATGCTGGATATCTTAATTTTCTTTATTTGGTCGGTGCTGTGACATCTCTGCTTTTGTGTTTTTTTTTAAAAGAATCATGATCCCCTGCTGGGTGTACAACAATGCCCCAGTGACCTAGATCTTTGAGGGTGGAGCTAGCAGATAGAGAGTTTTCAGGTCTGTCTCACCAAACTCTTTCAGGTAGAATAGTCATGGTAACATTTCTCTGAAAGCTCAATCTCCTTTTAAGGAAAAGACGTAAAAGGTTTTTTTTATATACAGTTGTTTTTGTATACGAAGAGTAGGCCACCTTATCTATCAAAACTGCACAAGAATTATCCTACAAGAAATATATGGGGATTATTTAAGACCAAGGGAAAATCACTATATTGTGATTGTACCTGTCTAGTATATGGTCATATTTGTACCTTTGTACCTTCTATTTACCTTCAGATAGTAAGGTAAATGTGTGTGGGGTTTACAAATTAGACACAATTACTATACGCTTTCTACATTTTTGGGGGTTGTTCACCATTTACACTGACCAATATAAGTAGGGCTGCCTTTAGATACCATGGTCCATTCATTTAGCTTGACAGTGAATTCTGTAGCTAGATACACTGCACACTGCCAGTTACATTGCTATGTTCCCAGTAGGCAATCACCTGCATTGCCACAAAATCATGAATGTATACATACATGTTGCAACTTTTATGTATAAACCTAAACATGATGTAATTGTTTTATTTGTTAATGAAAAATATGATGCGTAAACATTGGCACTAAGGATTACATCACTTAAATTAATTATATATTTGGAATGTTAAATCGATAGTAACAGCAAAAAATGAAGATACCTCAAATTCGTCCAAAGTCACTGTTTATTCCATATGTGCTTCCAAGAACTGTAAATTATGTCTATAAAGCAGGGGTCTCAAACTTGCGGCCCCCCGGTCCTGCGCTCCACCAGGCGTTTTTAATGCTGGTGGAGCGCTGGATCCGACAAAGAGGGAGTCCTAGCTGACTCCCTCCGTGCAAAGAGGAGGGCTCCTGTGACCCGATCGGTCACAGGAGCCAATAGGAACCCGGGAGCGCATATGATCAGCGCTTCCGGGTTCCTTCTCCTCCTTAGTACTGCCGGCAGCAGCAGCAACAGCACAGCTGCCGATCTCTGCCGGGGGGTAAGTAAGAGTCTCCCACCAATTCCCTCCAACCCACTCACAGCCAGCTTGACCCCCCAAACCCCCACCCACCTCCACCAATGACAAATAGTAAATTAAACCCCAATTGCCCCACACCCCCTACAATACTCCCACACACCCCAGTGACCCCACAAAACCCCCCAGTGTCCTCAGCTTGCCCACCCAGCCATAAAATTTACCCCCAATTATAATTTTAAAAAAAAATCAGATACGTCAGTAGCCCACAAAGCCGCACATTGCCCCACAGAGCCGCATATTGCCCCGCAGAGCTGCACTTTGCCCCACTGACCCGCACATTGCCCCGCACATTGCCCCGCTGACCTGCATATTTCCCCACAAAGGTGCTAATTTCCCCAGCAGATGCAAATCACCCAGCAGAACTGCATATTGCCCCACAAATCCGCTGATTACCCAGCAGGGCCATGTATTGTTTTTAATCTGTTGTTTTCTTGTGGAAAACCTGATGTGGCCCAGCCTCACCCAGACTCTACCTCCAGCGGCCCCAGGTAAATTGAGTTTGAGACCCCTGCTATAAAGTATGATATTTATAGCTTTACTTCTTAGTGAGTTATTCACTAAGGTGCGAATTCAACTGCTGACTTCGCAAACAGCGGATTCCCATAGTAAATCCGTGTCAATTTCCCCATTGTAAAGTCGCGACAATTTTTTAATGTTAAGATTGAGACAATTTTCCCATAATAAAGTCGCAACTGCGACAATATTCTTATTATAAAGACGCAACTGTGACAGTAGCAGCCTATTGCGACTGTCTTTAACTGGCGAATTCACACCTATACTCAACAATTCAGACTTTAGTGAATAACCACCAGAACCTTTTTCAAGTGCCGTATTTGAATAACTGCCATGCTAATCCAAATAGATGTTTGTTTTTTAATTTAGTGTTACTGGATCTTTAACTTCATGCACCTTGTCATATTTATATACACTTATTAATACCTGATAATGAATGCATAGGTGTATGTTCAGTATACACACTTTGGTATTGCTACACTTTATTGGTTTGGTTGCAAATACACAGGTAGGACACATACAGTTATGCAATCGGCGGACATCTTTTTCCCCGCAGGTACATGATGACACACATATTTACACAAATGACATATCCCTACCAGTATACACAAACATCTACACATCCTCATATGAACACAGTGACAATATTACACATAAATTTAGAATGTGCACTGTCAATCTGACCATGTAATAGCACCCGGGTACAATAGCAGTTTTCTCAACCTGACTTTTTTAATTGTCCACAATGACAAGTACATTTATAAAGATAGATGCAGGGGAATTGGGAGTTCCACATTTATAAAACTTACAAGTTTCCTCAATTTTGGTTATTCCTCCCTCAGACAGTGGATCAGCTGATATAGACAGATAATGCATTGATTATGCAATATTTCTATTCTAATTTAGAAAATCAGGTGGTATTTCTGCTTGCGTACTTTCATATTGTTTAATAGTTTTCCCAAGCAGTTGATATTATGATATTATGCATGATGCCAGAAGAACAGAATTTCAGTTCCGGCACATTTTATATACTGTATTTTTCTATATTAAATATTTTGACAATAGTCCTAAAACTGACTTGGAATACCATAAACTTTTATGCTACAGTAGAAAAAGTACTCATTCTAAGGATTCTGGGATGTGAGCCAAACACCTGAGTCCCTTAACCTTTCTCAAATGTATGTCATTTGTATTTATATATATCCCTCAGCAAATTCTGAAAAGTGAGAATTTTGCTTCACAGCCATATTGTACCACTTAGGTAATGAGAATTGAATTTACAAGAATCAGTAACATTACATAAAATTGTGTAGGTTTAATGTTACATGGGGAGATGTTACACAAGAATATCTTGTCCTCTTAAATGGTGAAACCAGTTGTGCACAGCACCAAATTTACATGTATATAACACATTTGCGTTCCACCCACTTGCATAGTTATATCCTATTATGAGTAAATATATCAATATATATTGCATGTAAATCCAGAATGGCAATGATAATTACATTCTTCTGTAATTATTGGGTTTACTTTGAGAGACTGTGATGCAATATGAAACTTGGATAATGAGCGTATACATTTAATAAGATGTTTTCTTAATGAAGAAAAGAAACTGCTCCCCATGGAATTAAATGTATTATAATACATTTATTATACCTTTCGAAATAGTCATCGTTATAAAAATATGTTTAACTTTGTGGAACTCTTTATCCTGGGCTGTGAATTGGTTCTGTGTTCCACTTAGTTGAGTGCAGTAGGTCTGAGTGGGTTTTAAAATTTTAAACATTTGTGGATATATTGAATGGCGTTTACTGACTCTTAAAGGACCAGCAAAAAAAATTAAAATGACCACATGGTAATTATTCAAATACAGCTCTTTTTAATTTCATCTTTAAAGTTAAAGTCATGAATTGTCTTGCTTTCTTTCTCTTTTCATCTTTAATGATAAGAATAATGTTGATATACATAAACCTCACTTAGTCCCATTGTTTTCTATAGAAAACCATATTTTTATAGCTAAATATCAGACATTTTAGACACAATTTAGAATTTTAGGAAACACGGATTAAATATATAGAAACTATAAATATATATTAGGTATTTTAATTTTTTTGGTGGTACTGTTCCTTTAACATAACTGCAGAAAAAAAACTCTAATCTAAGTAGTGTTAAACATCTCTACATATTGGCCAATCATCTTGTGAGGCTTCTCTAAAGTTAATATGGTGTGGGGTTTTTTTTTCTATGACATTTAGATCCCCATTGACTAAAGTCTGAATAGTCGCATAGAGCTGTGACTTCATGTCTATTCTCCACTTCCCCATGTTCCCTTATTGAAAAAAGACTGCGAAGTGACAAAACTGTGACCAATTTGGGTGACTACATGAGTCGTGAATTTACTGAGCTCTTAGCATCATTTTTGTGTGCGTGCACAGTTACTTCTACTAATAACTAAGATGCAAAGTGGTGTGAAGGTTGCGAAAGCGACTAGGTGAGGTGCTCCAAATTCAATTGTTTGAATTTGCCACTTCAGACTGGGGAATTGGGGGGTTGATGGCAGGGCTCCAGTTTTGCGTAAGGCAACTATTCATTCAAAAGTGACAATGGCGACTGTGACTTAGTGACCATATGATCTAGGGACAAGGTGACATAGAAATAGATAGACTACAGTTAATTGGATATGAGGAGACTGACGTCATTGCCCTTCACTTGTTGAATTTGCATGACTTCTCATCCTACTTCTATACCTTTGACTTGGATAGAACAGTTCGCTCGTTCAACAAATCTATCCACAACTTCATAAATAAGCAGGAGTGAGTTTGCGACTATTTTGGCGATGCAACTCCGATTGTAGCGAAGTGAGTTTGACAGGTGAATTCAGGCTCTTGTCAATAAGGCGCTTAATGTGAAGTGCTTTGGGCAGCAGGAGAGGAAACGTCAGCTATTCAGTTGTCTTGCAATTAAAGCTTCCATTTTCCCTAGCAGGGATAGTTTTACAGATGTGCTTTAATCAATGTAGGGATCTCTACACCATTTGCTGAACTACAATTCCTAATACATCAGTTAGTGTGCATGGCAGTTTTTGTGTGTGCATGTGAAATTCAAATTCATCCTGTTTATTTAGTATTATTCTTAAATATCCCTGCCAATTATACACTGCTTCTTATAAAATGAACCCCTGTCTCTAGTCTAAACTGACATTCTTATCTTTGTTTCCTTGAGGCACAGTGAGACTTGCACATGGCTTCCCTGAGTCAAATGACTTAACCTAAGTCCCACTCCTTTAATGTATTTGAAGTTTTTGTGAAATGAGTAAGCTGTAGCATATAGGAATGAAGGTGATAGAGGGAAGTACATAAATAAATATAAGATTCTATGTTAGTTCTCACAGTGTTCGTGTTCTAGCATTGTTAAATCACAATGACATTATATATAATATAACTAGTGCTACATATAATTGACTGGGAATTACATTGGTAAAGGAACATAGACAATGAGGTTTCATATATAACAGATGCTTGTATATTATATATACTGCTTCCATCATGTATAAGTAAAGGCTTCATTAAAAGAATACTTCATGAATTCAAAATGATTTTCTAAGGAGGATAAAACAGCCCATAAAAAAATGCAAGTGTGAGCGCCCTAATCACTTAGCTCAGTTAATGCTGATGCCCATGTCTACTACTTGCCCCAGAGGTTCACTGCTTTCCCTTGCGTTTTCTCATGGTAAAACACCTGGGGCAGGAAGGGGACACAGTAGCCATCAATAAGTCAACGGGGGGGGGCTCTCACAGGCCTTTTGTGGACTGTTTTGTGCCGTTTTGGTCCATGCAAAAAACTGTGTGCGGCAAGCATACATAGTGAGGCTTCAGCCTGAGAGATGTGGATCAGTATTAGATGTTGGTTTCATAAAATGTATTAACTTTTGAAAACTATTATCAAGCACTGTATTTTCTGTGTTGCACGGCACACGGTCCACAATAATTTTGTGCATTTGTCAGCAATGGCCATGGTTATTTACACACATGCGTGCTGATTTGCACCAAGTATAATATACGTTAGTGCAGTGATGCCAAACCTACGGCCCTCGGGCCAAATCCGGCCTGCGGCGCAGTGCTATCTGGCTCCCGGTCCTAATTCCGAATTGTTGCGTATAGGTGTGAATTCACCAGATAAAGACAGTCACAGTAGACTGCTACTGTCGCAGTCGCGTCTTTATAATGAGTATATTGTTGCAGTCGCAACTTTACTATGGAAATATTGTCGCAACCGCAACTTTAAAAATTGTCGCAACTTTGAAACGGCCCGTGACACGCATGTTGCAAATTTATATGGCCCCCAGGCAGAAAAAGCTTGGACCTCACTGTGTTAGTGTGAAGTCTGGTGACTTTTCTCTCCCATGTAAGCTATTTAGGCCCTCATTCACCATAGTGCGAAGTGAGCCGCGAAGCGTTTGGCTCACTTTACACATGGTGTTATGCGCATGCTGATGTCCTGCGTGAGGACATCAGCATGCGCATTAAAGCGATTCCCCTCCTGGCGAGAGCACTCGAGTCTCCTCGCCGGGAGGGGAATCCCTTTAATGCGCATGCTGATGTCTGCATGCAGGACATCAGCATGCGCATAATACCATATGCGAAGTGAGCCGAACGCTTCACGGCTCACTTCGCACTATGGTGAATGAGGGCCTTAGTCTCATCTATTACCAGGTACTAAAACCCATGCTGGTTTTCTCTTTTCTAAGTGCTGCCAAAGACTTGATTATTGAGTTGATATTTCCATGTACTGTGCCTCAGCTTGTCTGACCATCTAATTCTCTTTTTGTATCCTGACTTTTTGCTCTTGTGTATTAGCTGATTACATGGTTTGCCCTTTGGCTTGTATCCTATTCTGAATAAGATCTAGTTCTGCGATTCTTTGTTTTATTCAGCTTGGGGTCCCTCCAGTGCCCCTACCTTTCTACAGCAGAAAGTCCTTTACCCAAAAGTACGTAAGTGAATACCAGTATTGCTTAGCTTTCCTTCACTAGGTCCTTTTCAGTGGCAAGGTTTCATACGGTCCTATTCCCTGCCTAAATCTGACTTATTTGTGGTAGTATACAACCTCAAGCAGTCTTTATGTTAACTGGAGCCTGACTACACCTACACCTATATTTATTGCTGCAAAACACTGTATGCCCCCTTGTTTAAAGAAAAAACCCATATACTAGAAATGTAGTCGCCAACAGCAGCATATGTATGAATCTCTCAGAGCTCTTAAAAAAACTCAACAGACAGTAATCCAGACCTGCGCATAGCTATTTATTTATTGTGCAGTTCCTCTACTTTCTTCATTAGAAAATACTATATTGAAGACGCATTTATTCGTAAAGGACATCCATGTTCTCTGTATCTAGGGGTCAGTAGTCTCTTCTTTTTTTTTTTTTTGGTGTGGGGAAAGACATATACATGTTGACATGTTGTAGAATTTAAACAGACATTAATATAAACATCTTTTAGAATTTCTGGAATCATCCAAAGAGCCTCTCCCATCTAAACTCTATTTTTATGAGGCTTTGGGTGTTGGAAGAGAATATGATTCACTGTCCTACCATTACCTAGTGGCCTGCATTCTTAGAGCTACTAGCACCCAGGTGTGAAAAGGCTAATTATTATCTTGATTAGGAAGGTGTTAATAATGTGGTCGTGTATAGCTCCCCTCCACATATATACACATATCTACCATTGCTAGGAATGATGGGAGTTGTGTTTTTCCTAACACCTGCCTGCCATGAATGATATGCTAAAAGAGGTGGAAAACTCTTAATATTCCATAGTCAGGGGAAACATACTTCACAGTGATTCACATATAATCACTCATGCCCTCAGAAAGTTTTGGAATCTAATTTCGCAAAACAGAGACTAGATTAAAAAAAAACAGTGAACTTGTTGTAGAAGCTGTATTTCTCCTGAGGCACCTGTGGCCTGGTGCCTAGGGTGGCACCCTTTGGTGGGAGGGCAGTAGCAGGGAGCCCTGTCCCTGTGCCTACAACAAATCATTGAGGGATGGGGGGTTTGGGGTGCCTGCGGTGGGGGGTTCCAGAGAGGGGTGCAGGGTACCTAGGGGCTCGTGCACCCAAAATACAGTCCTAAATGTTATCCTTTTTGGATTGTGTAAGGAAATCATCATAAACGCTAGGAAAATAATAGTCTGGAACAGGGACAGTTTTATGGAGGTGCAAACTGGCCAGTTGCCTAGGGCCCCTAATACCAGGCTGCAAAAAGACCCACAGTGTTTACCCTCATTGCCCGACACTGGCTTGACCAACATGCCATCACATGGGCCCCACTTTTAGTTTTGCCCAGAGCCCTCTGCATTCCTGCTCTGCAAGGGTGGCGACATTGAAATTGAACTTAAAGGACCAATTTTAACAACCAGCTTCCAAAATGTGCGTTCAAAATGAATTAAAAAAAAAAATCAGTTGTATCTGAAAAGTTTGATATTTACATATTTAACTTTCAAAAATGGGGTTTTACGGCACACTTTTCTAAATATGTATTATCCAAATCACTATACAAAACAGTGGGACTAGGTGAAGTCAGTTTAACAACATGGCTTCTCTCAGTAAAATTAAAAACAGACAAAGGGTAATACAATTCATGAATTCAGCTTTTAAGACAGCATTCCTACAAGCGCTGTATTTCAGTCACTGCTATGCTAATCCAAACAGGATCTTTTATTTGTTTGGTTATGCTGGTCCTTTCGTGTTATTCAAGAAAAGTAGAGTAGTTTAACCTACAATCATTATATCATAACCTGTATATACTTTTTTTTTTTGAACTATAGATATTTAAATTGAGGTTATCAATCTAAACTGTGTCATGTAAATACCAATTGATTTTGTCATTGTGTGATTTGTGCTGTCTAAATATAGCAACAGTTTAATTTGCTGTTAAATCAGTTTCAGGGTGTGTTTTCTATCACTATATATATTTTGTGTATAACCTTTGTATATGTGCATCTGAGGAACGCATGTATATTAAAGATGTAACAATTGTCCCAGTTCTCCCACCTCAGGGTGATGTGATTTGCCTGATCTTCAGCAGGGAAAGAGTTAACATTGTTAATCTCAAGGTTATGTAACAAAACATTATACACAGTCAGATAACTGTGTCAGTGGGACAGAGAGCCTGATGGACAGGTTGGGCCGCCAGTAACTTCAATCCTCTGATCCCTAACAACCAATCATTGCAGAGGTATAACCTCCATGTTGTTGTTCCACATAATCACAGCAGATTACTCTTATATAACCAGCAGGATTAAAGGAACAGTCCACCCTCCAACAGTTATTAGCCAGAGTAAATGGCACATTCAAATCAGTTATTTTTACAGTGCATAGAATTTACTTCATGTTAGCGACTAAGGATTTACAGCCTTTTTTCTTGCCATCTCATTCACTTCTACATCTGATCAGTTTAAAATATCATGCCATTGACTTCATCCGCAGACTAGAGAATTCATCCTAAAAATAATAAAGAAGCAGGTGGGCAGCAGCTATGTAGAGGTTGCACTCCTACAAGATTCTGATTGGTTACTCAGAATTCCCGAGTCTTTCGTTCAAATCACTGACGTAAGATTCTAAGCTGAACCTGCTGAAGAGGAAGTAGGTGACAGAGGGAAAGGGCTGTAGTAAGAAACTGGAAATTCGAAATAAGTCGAAAAGGGATGGGAAGAATGAAATTATATATACTGAGAAAGCATTTGTTTATGTGTGACAAATGGACAAGCAAATGACATTGGTGATTAAGCTTTTCTTTCGTCACAAGAGGTTGGTTTAACAACACTGCAGCTAACCATTATGTATCTGGTTTATAAAGTTATTCACCCATTTCTCTGTTCAAATATTTTTTTCTAGTTTTGTTTCTTTTTTCCTAGTTTTTTTTTTTTTTTTTTTAATTCTGTTCCTTTATTGCATTAAAGATTTAAAGGATGTTCAGCAGCTGTGACAGTTTATTGTTTATGCATAGCCGCGTCACACAATCTAAACACATACCAAACAGCACCTCATAAAGGAAACACTATTCCAAACATCCCTATGTACACCCACGGTCAGTAAGGGCAGGTCAAAGCCTGGATACACCAAATGAGTATGCTGTAGGCCTCGTTGTGGCAGCGATGTAGTTAATGATGCTTGCACACCCCAGTCTGCCCCTTACATAAGTAGCCCACACAATATAAGCACAACTGTGACGTGGGATATGGAGTGAGTCACACACTGTATGGGAGGGAGCAGAGATCAATGAAACAGAAGAAAAGGGAAGAGGCAGAGAGACAGATGGAGGGCAGTAGGTGATGGAAACAGGGAAAACAAATTAAGTTACTAGGTAAAGACTGCTAGTAAAATGAAGGAGAAACTAGCAGCATATGAGGTATTGGTAAAAGCAAATAAGCAATAAACGTGATTGAAACGATTCTCTTTTGATACTAAAAATAACATTGTGAGTATAGTCTATTTGCAGGTATGGCGGACCTAAAGCATGTTTTTTTTTGTCCATTCATACACACCAGTCTGGTATTGCAGAAGATGCACAGTCACTGGGGCACTTCCGCATACCACGGACCTCTCAGCCAGAGAAACTGGCTATGCTACATGCCTGTCCCACATCATTTCCACAGCTGCAAAGGAGGATTAAAAGGGCAGCAGTTAGTGCTCGAAATCGAGTCAGCTTAGCATTGTCCAGGGCAATGAGGAGGCGCAGCCGCAGAAGTAGGAAGCGCTTGAAGGCCACAAGACATAGCGAGATCCGATATTGCTTGTGGCTTGAAATCATGAGTCACCATGGAAAACATAAAGCTCTGCATCTGTATTCAGATCCAGATCCATATTTCTTTGTATTGCACCAAAAACTACTCAGCTCTGGGCCCCAAGCCAAATTAGGGACATTTATCAGGATGTGGGGGGAGCCAGATGTAGACATTGTAGGACTGGAAGTGACTCACAGCTCTCTTGGTAGTGCGACAGGACCCCCCTGTGGGATCTTGTCCATTTGCAATAGCTAATGCTGTGACCCCTATTGTTATCCCAGCGACTAAAAATATGTTTCTGCATACAGTGGGTGGTACTTAATAGCTTTTGTGTGATACAAATCAAATCCATACACATCGTACTGGATAATGTCTTTATATTTGCATTAGATAGCCCCCAGCCACACAATAGCTATTCTGTACAAGTATCAGGAGTCCACTAACGTTAAATAGATACTAAACCCCACTGTTGTCATGACGTTTCAAAATGCTAGTATAGTATATGTATATTGAAGGTAATAACACACGTTAAAGGCAATGTTTTCAGAGTAGCTTGGGCCTAAATCTAAGATATAAAATTCCAGCTGTGTCACAAATGCCTAAATTTACACATACACCCCTCCCACAATAAACTTTGATTCAATCGTTTTATCTCCTTTCTTCTGTGAGGAGAGGTCCAAGGGAGGTTGGTTGAGGAGGTCCACAACTCCCAGTGGCTATGACTGCATATTTTTGGCATTTTCCTGAAGTGCCAGATGGCCAGTCCACATTAGGAAATCTTTTGGATAGACTAGATCATTACCTTGCTTTATTTCTTCTCTTCCTAATTTACAACCTTGTCTCTTATAACATTGTATTGATCAGCTCTCCCTATGGTAACATCCCACTGCCCTTTAATCCCTCTTATTACCCAGTGAAGTTAAAGTGCACCTGTCACCTCAAAACTAATACTAATTTAGGTTGTACTAATAAAATGAACGTTTTTGTAAATATATATGTATTTTTTAAAAATGTACCTTTATACAGTATTTCTCTCCGTCATCTTCCCTGTCAGCCTGACTTTTCTTTCCCGAGTCAGGCTGGGTGGGGCTAAATGATGATTTACATTGTATCTCCTCCAATCAAATCCCTTAAATCACGATCTAGCAGGGATCTGATTGGAGGAGCTATAATGTTAATCATCATTTAGCCCTGCCCACCTGACACTAAAAGCAATTTATGTAGTTGTTGAAGCAATCTACTATCTCCTACCCTTTACCTTTACTATTCTTACTTCAATTTATTGTTTTACCATTGCTAAAGTTGTTTATTTTATCAGATATCTCTGTCTTCTGGTTCTGAATTTACAGCTGTTTTGAGATATAATAAAATCCAAAAGAAAAGATAGGGAGATGCACACAGTGAAATAGTGGTATATAACCATACTTTACTTCCCTGGCACACAGTGAAATA
>WMED01012924.1:0-14627 GCA_019650415.1 Pipa parva
ACCTCTCATAACATTTTTTCTTTTATGACCTAGTTGCTGCCCTTCTCTCACATTTACTCGCCAACATAGCTTGATAAATAGTGTTTCCTTATTGGTGGTTTAGTTTTATTGCCTCTACCTTTGCCACATACAGCTAAAAACAATATTCATCCAAGCTATGTCCATCTTTTCAACTTCACTCTTGTTGCCAATATTTCTTTTCCCTTGTAGAGCAAATATAGAAGCTAAACAGGTAAATTTGGTACATTCAGACCACAAATTCACTGAGATGCCTTTTTGCAATCTGAGCTTGATGATGCATTATCCTGAGTGAACCATAAACTCTCTAGACTGTAAACTGCTCTGGGCTGGCTTATGACTGTTGCCAAGCTTCTTTAAATTCCTTTTAATTGCTGATGATATTCTGATTTTAACAGATTTAGTTCCTACCGTTAAGACCATACAGGACCCAGTTGAATTTTTCTGATAAATTCTGTTGCCTCATTGTCAGTTGGGATAAATCATTCTTAATTCCTGTAGTGCTCCCTTCTATGCCATGCGACTCCTCATATCTACTTCGGATAACTGACCTGGCAAATTATGGCTAAATATAAAGATATTAAAAGTCACATTGGAAGTCCATGCCCTGTATAATAGCGCTCAGCCTGTGGCATCGTGCTTTTATATGGTCATGGAACTCCTCAGTGTCTATTGATATCCTTATAAATTTCAGAAATTGGTACATTATCCTTTATATAATTGCTTGTGTTATATATTCATAGTTGGGTCTTGTAATTGGTCTGCTTACTGTTCATAAGAGTGACTTAAAAGTAAACCGCAGTACTAATAGTTGTCACGAGTAGGGACTTATAATGTGTGGGCTGACATGATAATTGCAGTGAAGTGCAGGGAGATACACACACGGAACCACTATGGAATTGGAACAACCAGAGTCCGTTACATCTCTGGAGGCACTGAGGTATGCAGAAGACTGGAACAAGTGCAGGAAGGTGTAGAAACAGAAGGGAAGTGGATTATCTTACTACTGTAGGGACAACACCAAGGCACGGAGTCTAAGAAGCCCCTGGTCTTCACCTTTAAACCCTTGCAAGGAGGTTTGGCCTTTGTGGCAAGAGACTCCCAAGTCACAGCCCTTGGGTGGCAGCTGAAGCACTTGGAGACACTGGTAGATAGAGGAACAGCTGAACTACAATTCACTGGATCACTTGAAGCATAGAATACCATTAAAACAGAATAGCGAGACCAAACAATGGAGCTGTCAGGCAAAGCAGTACAAAAGCAGACCTGAAGATATTGCAGCAGGCAAGGCTGAAGAACTGACACTTGAGGGTCTGCAGGAGATGCTGAAACTGAAGCAGGCACTTCTGAGAAGTCACAAGGCAGTTCAAGTAGCGAAACAGCAGAATAAACAAACATTAACACTAGAACACTGTGTAAAAGTCTTCTCCCCTTTTGAATTTGGCATCTCTGATGTCATCCTTGACATCTGCAGCTCTGAATTTGTAGACAACCTGAAAGCGCTGGGGAGAATCTAATTGTGTTAGTCCACAGATGCAAAAAAATGAATAATGAAATATTTAGTGATATCTTTTTTTAATTGGACTAACTATTTAAAATGACTGTTAGTCCAATAAAAAAGGTATCACCAAGTATTGCAATATTCATTTATATCTATTTTATCTATCTTATCTATCTATCATGGAAGCTCTACGGTGCAGGGACTGAAGTAAATGATGAACCTCTGTAAAAGCATTGCATAATATAGTAGCTCTATTTAAAAAATTAATAAATATAAAATGGCCCATTTTATGAGATTACTTTATAACCCCAGGGAGCAGAGAGTGATTGGGAGAAGGGCTGTCCCCTCTGCGGAGAGAGAATTCTGGCAGCAGAGTTTAGAATAGAGTGGAGTGGGGAGAGGTAGGAAGCTGGAAGGTCAGATAGAAGAACACTGCAGTAGTCCAAGCGGCACAGGAAAAGAACATGCATGAGGGTGTTAGCAGTGGAGCAAGAGAGAAAGGGGTGAATATTGGCAATGTTGCAAAGAAAAATCAACAGGATTTAGCAGTGGAAGAGATGTGTTTAGGGAAGGAAAGAACAGAGTCAAAAGTCACTCCAAGACAATGATCAGAGGTTACAGGGTTGATATTCGCACCATCCACTTGAACGGGACCAAGTTTGGGTGGGAAGATAATCAATTCCATTTTAGCAAGATTTAATTTGAGCTGGAGGTTGGCCATCCACAAGGAGATTGCCAAGAGACAATTGGAAATTTGAGACTGTAATTAAGGTGTTAGCACAGGAGCAGATAAGTAAATTTGGGTATCATAGGCATACAAGTGATATTGGAGACCAAATGAATTGGTCACCCAAGGAAAGAGTGTAGAGGGAGAACAGGAAAGGGCCAAGGATAGAGCCATGGGGCACCCCCACCTTAAGCGGGACACTGGGAAAGAGGCTCCATTAACATGGGAGACAAAAAAGGAATGATCAGAATGTGGTCATATTAGTAAGAGTAGTTTTGAGGCCTCTGTTACAGTGTGCAATGTGGGAGCTCTAAATGAGATCCTGTTCTTAAGTACTTTATTATTTGATGTTTTTTCAAGAAACATTTCAAGAACATTTTCAAGAAACATTTTTTCCCCCCTAAAAAAAAACATTTCTAAGAACTCTTGTCACCTATGAAAAGCTGTGCCACAGGAAAACATACAGTCCTGAAGGCAGCAGATAACCTGTAATAGGAAAGTAAAGTAGGAGGTTTCTGGCACAGTATAACTAAGGACTGTGTGAATCCGAAGGAAGGTCTTGGTATTATAACTTTCTTGATATATGTTTAATGATAAACCTTTATGCAAAATGGAAATATCATACCCTTTCTGCTTGTTCCATGTGAGAAAACATTTATGTAGACTTGCACAGTGTGTATGTTAATAATATGGATTGGTCACTTTACAATTATTTCTTAGCTATATTGTGTATTTATTTCATTTTGTGGCCAAAATATTACTCACTTTGATTTTCAAAAAAATAATTATTTATTTATTTCATTCACTTTACTAAAATTAGATAATGTTTAGATCAGGTAAACAATACACATATGCAGACAAACTAGGGGCAATGAACTTATCAGTGAATTTTTGAGTATAGAGGGGAAACTGAAGTACTCATAGGTATCCCATGCAAGCATAGGATGTACAACAGACTCCATGGAAAGGTTGGTTTGAACAAATGGGAAAAATATGAATAGGCACCTTTTTAAATCCTACATTACAATGACCGTTTGATTTCAATTCTAAATGTGCACATATTTTTCAGATGCTAAATATGCTTTGGATCTCAGTTTAGAAGTACAAAGCAGCTCTGAACTTACCAGCATGACTAGGCTTGAGCTGCATGGTAACAGTATTTGCTAGACATCAGTGCTGCGGCCACTATGTCATTTCAGTCTGGCTACATTGATGAGTAAGAAGCTGCATTTGCTATGTTCTGTTGTTTCTTCTTAGACTTGTCAGACACAATATAACCAGGCACTGTTTCAATATAGAAGAAAAGACTTTCGATCAGGTATATCTTTATTCTTTGTGAATTGACATTACCAGGCCTTGTGGTAGCATTGGCTGCATTGTGTACAGGTTCCTCCTTTGGATATAAATGGCATAGGCCTCATATTCTGCCATGA
This sequence comes from Pipa parva, assembly GCA_019650415.1. Taxonomy (NCBI): domain Eukaryota; kingdom Metazoa; phylum Chordata; class Amphibia; order Anura; family Pipidae; genus Pipa; species Pipa parva. The sequence goes on from WMED01012924.1 coordinate 3,680, forward strand.
TTTCTTGGCATACAGATAATTGCATGGCACGTTAAGTTCTTTACAATAAATACAAGAACTGTATAGGTTAGTTTAATGAGCAAAGTCACAATGCATTATATAGAAAATCAATACAATTCTACCCCTTACCCACCCACTACCATGAATATGGATAAAACAGATCGTATGAGCAAATACTGAAAGTCAAATAAAAGTGCAGTTAAAAAGAGTCTTGTTCCACAAGTGACGCTTTACTTAACGCTTCTTGTAAAGTTATCATTTTGCAGAGTGCCATAGGGTAAGGTTACCAGATCAGCTAAAAAACATCTGAGCAGCTTCTAAAAGACAGAATTTAGCTGGGCTCCACTAATTGCAAAAATCAAAAAAACAACCAAAATTACATGTGTAATAATGTCAGCCATTTAAACTTCATACGTCATACCATGTCCCTCATTTTTTAACTGACATACCTTACCAAAGGGAAGAGAAACCTTTCCCATCTTGATGAATGGAACTATAGCAAGTGAAGCTAAATTAGATTTACTATGAGGGTTAATTAGATAACTATTAGGGTTACTACAGAATCCCACAAGAGAAAAACCAATAAAGAATAACTGGAATGTGCGATTTAGGGGATGAGAGATATGAGGCAACATATATTGCAAAGCATAAATGGTTGTTATATTGAAACTTGATCACATAGATATAGTCCTTTTTTACATTTTCCTAGCAGTATACAGCACACTAATATTTTTTGAGACTATGTCCATAAGGTTGGGTCTTTTTGTTCTTATGAAAGGGTACAATAAGTCATTTGTACAGGTATCTGAACTAGTATCTTTTGGTTTTAGATATATTACTGTGTAGGTCTCTGGTTAAGACAAATTACTGACAATTTTATAAGTATTTATTAAAAACAGATTTTACAAAGACATTCAAATGTAATTGCAATATATTAAAAAGCTTTCCATAGAATCACAATCGCATAAAACATGATCTGGATAGGGATTTGTTTTTTCCATTTCTTATCTTTAATATATAATTTACTGTCAGTAAATTTGCTGATTGTTTGCAACACTGATTGATGAGTTTGTTAAAACATTGGATTAAAAACCCTTTGGGGTTAGTTCCAAGGTAAAAGTCTGATGGATTTATCACTATTCCAATGTTAATCCTGAATATGATCAATATATTTAAAAGTGAAACTTGCATAGCATGGTGTAACATGTAGAGAATTGTATATTTGTAATACTGTGTAAGGAAAGGAAATGGCTATAATCCATTTCCTTATGAAGCTGTCCATTTATAATGCTTTATATCTAACTACATTGAGTTGTTATTCCCAGCAGTGTAGTAACAGCACCACCTTCTGCAGTCCTGTATTATCACAATATAGGAATGTGATATGTATCTGTGAATATAGCTGGGAGGAGTAAATCCAGACTATAGGGGTTATTCACTAAAGTCCGAATTGTTGCGTCTAGGTGCGAATTCGCCAGATAAAGACAGTCGCAATAGGCTGCTACTGTCGAAGTCGCATCTTTATAATGAAAATATTGTCACAATCGCGACTTTATTATTGAAAAATTGTCACAATCTTAACATTAAAAAATTGTCACGACTTTACAATGGGGAAATTGTCGCAGATTTGATATGGGAATCAGCTATTTGTGAATTCGACAGTCGAATTCGCACCTTAGTGAATAACTCCCAATATAAATAGCTCTGTTCTTAGGGGGTTGTGGTCCTCAGTTTCAGGCCTGGGTGCAGGGTGGAACTAAGCTGTAGGCTCAGAGCCAGCTCTGGCCCTATAGGCACCCTAGGCGCCCCCCCCCCCCCCATCCCGCGCCGCCCAAGTCCCCGGCGCCCCCCCTCCCCCGGCACCTCCCCTCCTCCAGCGCCTCCCACCTCCCGAGCCGCCTCCCCTCCCCCGGCGCCTCCCACCTCCCGAGCCGCCCCCCACGACACAAACCACACAGTGCCGGCTCTACCATTAGGCAGGGTAGGCAAATGCTAAGTCGCCCCCCTAGGCAGGCGGTGCCCCTAGCATTTGCCTACTCTGCCTAATGGCAGAGCCGGCACTGTGTAGGCTCTCCATTGAGCAGGGTGAAGAATGCCTACACAGAGTTCTTGTGTTGGACAATTTGAGAGATAAGTTATGCCTCACCAGGATTAAGGAAAATCCAGTATACTGAGGAGAGGGTAACTATACTCCAAAGTACCTTATATGGAATGTGTGGCATTTGATCAGATTTTTTTAAGGAAATGTGTTGAGCTCTATCTATGTACATATGGAAATAAATAGTTCCTGTTGTGTGAAAGAATCTCTGGCGCCCTTTATTTGTAGCAAGAGGTACAGGCACTACTAATGTAAGTGGGGCCCACTCCCCTGAGATGTCTGAGTGAGCTGTGGGTGTGTTTCCCTGAATGGATGCATGTAATATCTAAAGAAGTTAAAAATATCGTTACATACTATACAAAAACATTTTGCATTAAAAGAATTTGTTTATGTTGGTATGTCTTTTTGTCTGTTTCTCTATCGCACTATCATACCTTTATATTATGGAAAATTATGAATTGATCTCTGTTTGCCTTTGATCTGTTAGTTTCTCTGTATCAAAGAATTCCACCACAAACCCTCCTTATCACTAATCCATTACTTGTTAACTCTAGCTTGTTGACTCCTAGCAATATTTGACTGCTCCAAAAGTCTGTTTATTTTAGTATAATATCTTTTTGCCTGTCTTTATGGCCTCTATGTAACCCCCTTCTGAACTTAGTATTGTTTGAGACTTGATGAAGGGAGGACAAGCTTCTTGAAAGCTTGTCTATCTAAACTGACTGTTAGTCCAGTAAAAAATGTATCACCAAGTATTGCAATACTCATTTTTTTTTTTGCATTAAAAGAACATTTAAATGCAAAATATTCACAGACAATTGCATTGGGAATGAGTTCACACTTGAATATGATCTGTAAAATGAAAAGGTTCTGCTGGTATACTAAGACTGGGGGTTATTTATTAAATTATTTTTTTATATATTTTTATTATTAAAAGTTATTAATCATTATCACCATTTCTACTGTAAAACATTTACTGTTCTTTTTATATTGCAAATCCACTTCTAATTGTGTTACGGTGACTCCTACAATTTAAGTGGAAACTGGTGAAAATGGTGTTGGTATTAACTTGGATGTACTGATACTCATTTTCACCAATATCCAACAAAGAAATTGGTAAAAATGTAACATAAAGTATTGTTTCTGTCAGCTTCTCTATTTAAACAGTATCATATTTATATTGCCACATGACTTGCTTATTTTTGTTATTTATATCACATTTTGTTTAATTTACTGTGTTTACACAGGTAAAGACATTAATTGTAACAAAAACCATAGTAAAATGGGTTATTAAGGTGTTTTAGTGTTATCAGCTTTGACAAATACCCCTTAATTCTTTGATTCTTTTATGGCACCTCTAATTATAAACATTTATGTATATGAATTTATTCAGTTCCTTCCTCATACAGCAGACAATCTGTTTGGAGCCTGAAGCGCCACGATATTAAGTGACTTACCACAAGGAATTAACAAAAGAAATCTTTTTCTGAGAGCCAAACCTGTACCCGGAAAGACAGAATTCATTTTAATGTATATTTCTCTAAATGTGAAATTCAGGCTCATAATATTTTCTTTCAGTTCAAATATAATCCTAGTGATTATTCTTCCAGAAATTCCATTTTACACAAGTTAATCATTGGTTCCTCTTGCAACTACGGCCAACATCCTAGGAATGTAGTCACCAAAGGGAATCATCGTATTTATAGTTGTTTTGTATATATCAGTTTCCAGTTGGGATTTCAAACATTTTTGAGTTTTATAACATAAAAACATTATTTCCTGTTCCTACAGGTTGATGAGCACTGCTAATATTTTGATTCTCTTCTTGCAGCATAGCAATGGAACCAATATGACCTGTCATTAGTAGAGGAATATGGATTAATTACAGATGCTTTCACAATGATGATTCACAATTTTATAAGTACATTGTTTTGTTTTTTTTTAGGATAACAAGCTGCGCACCAAATTAATAAGGTAACAAAGGCTATCAAAGTTCCAGGCCTGGTACAAGTGAGCACAAACACCTTGGTTACTAATAATAATTAATAAATTATGGCAATGATATGTTATCCACAGCATAATATTAAGATATTGTAGCTATATATTTTGTAAGGCTTCATTTTTGCAGAGCATTAATTCCCCTTTAAGCTGACAAATTGTTATCTTCAGAGCATTGCAGATACTCTACAAGTTTTTTTGCTGGGCATTCATGATTTCTGATCAAATAATAATAGCCATCAGTTCCATTGATCTGACTTCCAAATATGCTATTGTCCCTTCAGATACTTATGGAAGTTTTTAAACAGGATTTGTCATTTTGGTATTGACTTAAAAACATAAATAATAGAAACAAAGACTTTTACTGAATATTGTTGAAGTTTGTTGATATGGGATTACCCCTGGGAACTATGTGTTCCAGCTGATGGCATTTTTGCAGTATCTCTGAAGCGGAGAGTACTCATCCAGTATGCTGTAGCACAGATGGCTTGGATGCTTGTCTAAATTAGCACAGGGACTGATACCAGGCAGTGATGCGAGGCTGTTCAGATGCAGACAGGTGCTGAAACTTAAATGTAAAAAATGTGTAAAGAGAATAACAAATATTGCATTTAGCTTGCAAATTATTACTTTGTTAACCCATTAAATTCTATAATCTTCTAATCCTATGCTTGTAAAATTAAATCCGTGAGGGAGGGTTGAGGGAGGTTTCCCATTGGGAGAGTTTTATTTCTGAATTTGTACTCTAGTTCAGAGATGGTATTGCAGAAACCCTGTGACTTCAAGGGAGGTCTGGCATGGCGATACTTTAAAGGAACAGTTTAGGCACCAACAGTTATTTGCTGTCTGTTTGGCACTGTTAAATAAAAGTTAAATGAATGCTTTCTGTCATATAAATTATATATTTATTTCCACCCTTCACACTTTAGCACCAGTTTGTTACTGAAGCTGCTTCCCTCTCAGCCACTTCCTGTTTAGTGTTAAAGAATTGACTGACAGGCTAAATAACCAATCAGAACCTTTAAGCTGTCATCCACCCCTTTTTTTTTTTTACTCTGAAAGGTGTAATTAACCCAGCAAAAGCAATTGTTAAAGAAAGGGCTGAAACATTGACTTTATTTTTATATGGATTTGGTCTCTCTCTCATGCTCAATTTCAGCACTATCTACTGACACAGCATACACCATTAGCTGTAAGTATTGTAACTGCCCATGGTTATTCATTAACTATTAATTTTGACCTTCCTGAGACGCCGTTGTGTCAGTGACACAAGAATCCAACCAGGAAGTAAACACAGAAGGAGCTGTGTACTGCTACACAGATGGAATAATTAATACCTTTCCTCACATAAAAGACTGACTAAGTATATTAGAAAAAAAATGTATTGTGCATTTACAACACACATTACTTTTTATTAATTGGGCCGGACTGTTCCTTTAAATACAGCACTTGTATAAATGTTATCTTCAAAGTTGAATTCATGAATTGTATCGATTTGATATGTTTTTATCCATATACCTATAGTAGCCATGTTGTTAAACAAACCCAACCTAGTGCCATTGCTTTGTATAAGGCTTTAGACAATACATATTCAGGAACTGTGCAAGAGTGCTAAATTCTTAAAGCTAAATAGCTAAGTATTATACTTTTGTAGGCAGTTACAAGTTTTTATATTGGAATATGTCTGCAGTTGGGTCTAGCAATCTGTTGTAATAGCAATTATTGCAACTGCTAACTCCAGCCAGTAGATGTCACAAGTAATCTAGTGTTTCTATATTATGTATAGTATCTCAAGGAAGATAGATTGCTCCCAGAAGGCAATGCAAGATAAAGTCAGTTCCTCTTCCACTGAGGGAAGAGGTTACACCTCTTAGTATATCTAAAGACAGAAGCTCTGTCATAGCTCACTCTACCAGTGAAAGTACAGCTAGGCTAACTAGCAGAGTAGTCTTGAGCTCCATCTAGGAGAGAGTTGGTTTCAGTACTCCCAGGGATTTGTTCTTTCTAAGGCATCTCACTCAGGGTATAAATGAAAGCTCTAGGGCTAGCCCTCTTCAGAGATTGCTATACAAGTGAACAATTCCCTCCAAAATAATACCATACTGGTTACTGTAATTACAATTTCTCTGATGTCAAAGTTATTCTGCAAGAAACAGTATGTAATTTGTAAGTAGCTATATAAAGTTATTCAAGTTCTTCTGTTATTCTATAAGTGCTGATCTATTATAAATACACTGCTTAGTTACATGTTTACAAGAATTCCTGGCACCCAGAATTGTTATTTGCTGTCCGCATAGGTATTAGTGGGAGTTCATGTCTGAGAGATAATTCCACTGGTAGTTAAAATAGCACTACACTTCCCAGACACATTTTAGATATTTATAGAAGCATAATACAAATATCTGAGTAACTTTCAGGATGACATACCAGAAAGGCTACTAAATATGATAGTAGACATGTGGATTAATATCCACATATCCACACACTAACACTAGTAGTAACTAGTAGCACTAGTAATAACCAGCAGTGCAAAAGCAAACAGTGCTCCAAATATAAATTTAAATGGAAAGCTTTAATCTTTCACATAAAGGAAATACAGTGGGTGAGAAAGTGGGCCTTAAAGGAGAACTAAAGGTTCATTCTGATTGATTCTTAAAGTGTAAGTAAAATTATAGACCAAACTATATATACAGTATATATATATATATATATATATATATATATATATATATATGTATAGTTTGGTCAGTAACTTTACTTACACTTTAAGAATTTGCTGGCTTTTAACTGGCTTTTTTTAAGCCAGTGGAGGAAAAATTGGGTATCTAACTTAGTATCTAACTAAAATGGCAACTGATTCAAAGACTGTGGACAACTCACCTTTGTTTAATATGAATCTTAGTAATTGTAATACATCTGTAAATTAAGAAGGTGGCCTCCAAAAACTACCATTTGTTTATAGGTATTTTTAAAATGAGATTTATAACAAAGATATTCTCAGTTTGAGATGGGGAATATTATACTTTGATTGAAATAATGCTGTTATTACTTTGTCCTGTCAGACTTTAAGGCCAGGTTCACACTGGCATATTAATGCTAGCGCATATATGCTGCGCTTGAAAAAAACATGTGCCATGAATCCCTAATGCAATTAATTAAACGTGAGTGAACACTTGCTTTAACATATTCACTGGGCATACGTACACAATGTGAAGAATGTAGCCAGATTAGGAGAAACCGCGAATGGCAAGGGAGCATTCACACTGCATCAGCTAAGTACAATAGAAAATTGCATCCTGAATATACACCAGCCTGAATCTGCCAGCGTATTTTCAGGACGCACTTTCCTAAAAGTGCTGCGCTTTATTACGCCAGTGTGAACTTGGCCCTAGTCAATGTTTAAACCTTTCCTCCACCCTTCCAACAGTGCAAGTTTTCTGGATAACCAAATAGCAGCATCAGTGAATTAATTAGCAGCACAAATGCATCTGTCAGTGTTACCCACCTACTGACTGTTCCACCTGTGCTGTTTGTCTGATAATACAGAGACTGTGCTTTGTTGAGGAGGTCTAGGAATAGATCTGACAGTCACTGCTTAAATAAAACCTTTCTGTAATTTGTAGAACTTTGTTGCTGGAACATAAGCTGTTGTTAAGTAACTCTCCTTTATTTACCCTTCATGCATATATTACAATTAATACTATACAATAGCAATATTTATAAATAAACTAACATTCATTTATAAAGTTTCATTAATGAGGTCCTTTTTTGCATCTGATGTAATAGTAAGGAATTCAATACCCATTTGTGTTCCAGTGGTGCACAAAGGACATTTGATCTATGACAAAATATAAAGCAGTTGAATTTGATTGGTAGTGCTCTGTCCGGTCAGGGAAAACAGTGTTAAAAATCCAATTGGATAAAGTTTTAATGGTGCCAGAACTTCAGCAGTGACATCATAGCTCTAGGTTTTCATTCATATATTCCAAATGTATGCTGTGAGTCTGCAGAGTTGTGCAAAGTTCAGAGTGGACAATAAAGAGCATACAGAGATCATCTGGATTTTTTAAATATAACAATATAGGAGGCAGGTAAGTTATCTACTTCATTATGTATTTGTGTGGAGGAAGTTTCAGTTCTTATTTAGGGTGGTTTATGATAATACCCTGTAACACAGCGTTTGCTCCATGCCACAGAACCGCTTGTGGGTTGTGATCCCTTTCATTTGCTAGTGTCTGTTTCCAGTCCAGCTCGCTCCTGTTTTCCCGCTTTGCACAGGTGCCTTGTATTATTGGATTTGTTTACTCCCATCTGGTAGCTTGTTTCCAGCCAATCCCCATTAGGCTCTACCTATAAATACTCTGCAGGCTGGCTGTCTCATTGCCTGATTATAGGTCTTGTTTACTGAGTACCGAGACCCTGTTGTTCCAAGTGTGTTCCTGCTCCTGACTTTGTATTTCCCAATTCTCGGAAAGTTCCTTCCTACTCCTTCAGCACCACCAGTGGGTGGCTTCCTCAGAGGCAGCGACCTGGGGATTCCCTTGCGGCAAAGCCCAGTACCTTCTTGCAGGGGTTAAAAGGTGAAGACCGGGAATCCCTTAGACTCCGCACCTTGGGTGGGGCCAGCGGTAAATCCACTGTGGTGTCTGACAAATTCCAAATTATCCTGACAAATCCACAGGCTATGTTAATTCTTATTTGTGATCTTGATTTTACAGTATGTGTATTAGTAAATGTGCATGCATAAATATCCTATTGAAGGACTTTGCTTAAAAATGGGGGTCACTGCAATCATTGGTCCACAGCCAACACCTCAGTGACCTCTCTGCAGCCCCACAGCATCAGCACTCAGGGTCTTCTGGATTCTGGTTAATTTTATTTGTTTGGACCCAGGGGGTATGGGCAGCGTTGCAAGGTTAAAGAGGGACCCAGTGCAGGATTGGCTATGGGATATCATGGGTGTGATGTTACACCACTGTTGTGTACACATCACTTTAACTACTTAAAGATCATGAATACATCTTTTCGTTTTAGCGATATTATACGTATTTTACTTTATATAACTCCCAACTACAGTAGAGCACAATGACTAATAAAAATAGTGAATGATTTCATTTCTCTTGGTAAAATAAAACTTTTAATAAACTGTGAAGTACTGGCGAATATAAAGCTTACATTCTGTGATAGTCTTTTTATTTCATTACAAGCAAAAACGAAAGCATCTCTACAGGAGAGAAAGAGATGAGAGACCATATGCCTTTCCTCTGGGTATCCCTTGGCATCAAAACAGTGGCAAAGTAAATTTCTTGGTATTGGAGCCAGAGAAAGATGCTTAATGGCTTTCAGACTCTGATATGAGTTCTGTGGCTGTGTGGATCCCTCTTCAGTTGTTGTAAGAGATGAGTTTGAATTACAGCTCAGACTGTCTTGCCAAATTTTCTTTGTGATTCCAACTATCCAGCCTGCCAAACAGAATTTATAGTGCTTTTAGCTGAGTATCAGTGGAGGATGCAGTGTTGTGTGCTAAGGCTGTCATGACTGTGATTCTTATCAATGAAAAAAGAAATTACTATGATCATGGTTTTTGCAAATCTCTATCTCACATGGACTATTACAAGTAATCAATGGTATAAAATAAATCAATATAAAGCTGGAAAGTAAAATCTTAACAATAATAATCTAAAATATGTTATAAAGGAGATTTAAATCCCGTCAAAAGTTTTGACTTGTGATGATTTACCTTAGGCTATCTATGTTACCTATGATCCATAACCTCCAAAGTTGTCACTGGAGGCTGACATCTTTATAATCATTGTCTGCCTTCATTCGTTACCGTGCACAGTAATTATATCAACTGTACTGTACATGGCTTCATATAAAATAACTGAATACAAACTAGCAACCTTTCGTGTGCATTAATAATATACCAATTGCATGGCTATATAAAATTATTATTTGAAACACAACACACTGTATTCTTCACAAACTTACCTTTTATAGGAGAACTATAGTCAGATTACATCTTTACATAAGCAGTACTATACCTTAGTGAGAAGCGTTTCTCCCCAGTAGATGTTTCATCTAAAGTAGGGTGATTTATTAGGCAACATTTCAAAACTCCCACACCAGGAAACGTGTGTGATATAACTTCTAAACACGAGAAGAAAAAGCTGCCTGACTGCTATTGGTTAAGCAGTGTGCTGACCTTTTGGTCTTATCAGCCATGCTTTGTTTACATTCCTGAAATGCAGGAGATTAGAGACTTGGGGGGGGGGAGTTATTCTGTAAAGTCTAAATTATTGGATAAAGGTGTGAATTAAAAATTACCTAGAAGCAGAAAAAGCGCAAAAAAGCACTACAAGTGCTATAAGTGCCTTATCAAAAATGATTAAATAAAATCAGATAAGTTGAAAACTTGCCACCCTTAAAAGCAAAGTGAAAATGTGTAGGAATAAGGAAAAAACACCTTTAACTCTTGTGAAACAATGTGACTAGCAGAAATAAATGTGCTAACTGATCAACAGATGCATAACAAACTTCTAATATATGCAAATTATGGTAATCCTCTTCCAGGAACCACACCCACAGTAGTTTTCAATTATATAGCATACTGGATAACATTCATTACGTGACGATTTCTCAATATAGAAAAACTTTCATAGTGTAATACTGCAAATTTATTCAATCAATAAAAAGATACCAGGTACTCGCACAGGAGCTTTAAATAAAGCGCAGGACAGCCCTCAAACGGTTAAACATGAAAACTTGCAGTGTCCACAATCAGAGGTCTTGTGCAGAGTCTACAGTCATGGCCAAAAGTTTTGAGAATGACACAAATGTTAATTTTTACAA
>WMED01012926.1:0-14627 GCA_019650415.1 Pipa parva
CAAGGTGGAACTGCTACACAAAGGGTTATACTGCACCAGGTGTGTAATCAGGCACAAGGTAGAACTGCTTCACAAAGGGTTATACTGCAACCAGGGTTGTACTGTACCTGGTTAAATGAAGTTTTTTTCAGTAAAAAAGGCAGAGGATACATAGAAATCAATATGTTACAAATCATACCAGTAAAATTTAGAAGTAAGAGACATAAAAGACCAAGTTTTGTCCTACAATACCATTCTTTAATATAACTATTCCTTCATACCTAGACAATGCCAGGACCAATAACAGCCAATCATGCATTACCCAATAACTAGATGTTAACATATATATTCAGAAACAAATATACATGCATAGTAATTCTATTAATGAGTGTCCTGTCTAGAAATTCCTTAGGGGTTATTCATTAAGGTGTGAATTCGACGGTGTGAATTCTCAAACAGCGGATTCCCATAGCAAATCCGCAACAATTTCCCCATTGTAAAGTCACCACAACTTTCCCATAATAAAGTTGCGACTGCGACAGTAGCAGCCTGGCATTATCTGGCAAATTCGCACCTATACGCAACAAATCGGACTTTAGTGAATAACCCCTTCTTGTTGTAAAACACACAGGGTGGATGGAAAAAGGTGCTGGACTCAAGCACAGCTAAAATCGATCTACTAAGATGCTGGAACAATGTGCATGGTGACTGATTAGATGCAGGTGTCAAAATTAACTGTAGCTAATGAGAATTTGTAGCTTCTGGCCTCTAAGCAAATTAAATAGAATTGCTTAGTGATGCCTAGCAATAATTACCACAAGAGTTAAAGACATCAATGCCTTATTGAGAGATATTTGGCTCTAGTTATTTTATTTCTAGATCATGTTGCTGATGACACTAGTGAAGTAACCCATCTCTACCTATTCATTTGAGGTATATCTTGGATACTTCTGCATAATCCCCAAACTATACACCACATATTTTGCCTGTTTCCGATTAACAATCAATTAAATGTCATAGTAGCAACCCTCATTTCAAATAGTTAATTCCAGCTCATCTTTCATTTTGAGCCATAGAATATGAGATTCTTTTAGACACATTCCAAGAGTAGTATTTCCACCTTCAGATGCCTGATTCTCTGGTTTTATTTCTAGAAATGAGCCGGTTGATGATTCTTTCAAGCACGTCAATTAGAGGAGAAGACGAGGAGAGGAACATTAAGGTAACACAAAGACATCAGTGTTTGACTTTGGTGGCAATCATTTTCATTTCTCGAAAAAAAAAATTCAACGCATAATAATGTGTTATGAGGCTCTCCGTCAACAAATCTGTTTCCATTGAAGGAAACGTCATTATCAAGATTATTATATTTTATATCTAGGAAGAGTGGGGGAGCGATGGAAAATATTTTTCTAGTTTAATGTATGGTCTTCCTTTGTGATTGTAATTTATTTTGCACTTGAGAACATAAGACATGAAATGGCATCTATTCCTGCATTTTGTTTCTTTGTACATTATAAATATAAGAATAAATACTTCTGGCATTCATATCTCTATAAATGAATTTGTTTGGGATTTTAGATTTATCATTTTAAAATAAATGGCATGTTGCCTTTCAAAAAATCTATAACATTCAACTGCTTAATTGAGTAAAAAAACCAGAAAAACAAATCTATGCCTCACAAGTAAACATATGGCTAAAAGACCTTTGCTAGATTCAATTGTCAATCTACCTAGTTTATGAAATGCACAAATAACAGCTTGAATGATGTTTTCCACCAGATGAGAATGCAGTTTGAGGTAAAGCTATGACTGTCCAGTTGGCACAAATAAAATCTGCTCACAGATTTCGAATGCTTATATTTAGTCTGTTAACAACTGTTTCTTCCTAGTGTACACTGTCATGTTCATCTCGAACAAAACATCAGAATATTTCCTTCTGTATTAACATCTATAAACTGAATCAGGCACTGTATTCACAGCAACACTGATTATTGCTAAAGTAATTATCTTTAAAAAGGATTTCCCCAATCTAATATGCTACATGTTTGATGAAAGTCTAGTCCAATTTAGTAGCATAATACAGAGAAACTCCTCCAATGAGATTGTTGTCATTAAAGGGGCACTATAGTGCTGATGTAACTGCACACATACATATAAAACTCCTTTATACTAAGCCAATTGCTGACACAAATAGTTTAAAAAAATGTTCAGGGAAGAAATAATACTTGCCATTTGTTTCCCTTGATTAGTTTTCCTCAGAGCTGGCATTTTCCTCCCCCCACTCCCCCTCCTCTTTCTGTTCTGCAAGTCAGGCAACACCAGAAGAAAAAGCTGCCTGACTGCTATTGGTTAAGCAGTGGGCTGACCTTTTGACAGCATAAATTAAACTTGTTTACAGGAGATTACAGAGGGAAAAATAACATGTGCTCATGTGCTAAGTAGTAAGTAGGGTACCTTTTCATGGAAAACTGGACAGTACATGTCACACACACATTTCAGGAGTTTATCAGCGCTGCCTACTCAATCATTCTGCTTCGCATAAAACAACTAGACGATATAGATGTCTTAAATCTTGAACAAGTAGGTTTAGGAACAGTTTCTTCCCAGAGGCAGTTGTTGCCATAAACAATTAATTCCCCCTTAAGCCTACATAAATGCTACATATTATTTATTTATTTATTTTATTATATTGCATTGTATTATCTTATGATATAAACATTGTGTTTTATCTTGCTCTGTGATGCAACACCTATGAACCTGTGTATCCTACTGTAAATGCTGTAAATATGCATTTCACTGGTGTGTACTTGTACACTCCCAGTGACAATAAATCTAATCTAAATCTAATCTAATCTAAATCTAATCTAATCTATCTATTCTATACCCATTTACTGCAGGTTTTTTTTCTGTATTGCACAATATTTATATCGGCACTGTACATTATTATTATTAACACTATATTTATTATTTACCATTATCACTATTACTATTTATTATTATCTAAAGTTATTACTAATATATCTAAATACTATTTATTTATTGGTCCACTGTTATTGTATATTACTGCGGTCATCATGTCACTTCTCTTATTGTTACTGTTATTTTTTTGTTTTTTTTCTGACGCATATGTAATTTCACTGATATGTATGTCTGTACTATCCAGTGACAAATAAATAAATCTAATCTAAACTACTGGAGAGAAAGGCTTCTCACTAAGATATAGTACTGCATATGTAAATATGTAATTTGACTATAGTTCCCCATTTAACTTTGTTACAAAATAACATGGGAAGAGGCAGCTGACAGGACTTTGCAATAGCATTATTTAATATGTGATATCACCCCATTCCTCAACCTAAGGAGGTAGTTGGAAAAGGAAGTGGTTGAAAAAAGTCAATGATAGTCAATGGGAAAAGTGAATGGTAGGAAGGAGAGGTAGAGATTTAAGAAAAATAATTATATTTCTAATTCTAGAAAATTTCCTATTATTAAAGGTGACTTCCAGACATTTTTTTTCAGCTCTTCAGTCTTATCCTAATATTTTTCCAAAGTGATTTCCATTTTCTCTATTTAGCTGTAGACAATGCAACAATGATTGCGTTGGCTTCAGACTACAAACAAAACTGAATTAGACTCCGGAAGCCCTCTGCTGATGAGAGAATCTTAGCCAGCCAGTTCAGGCTTTATAATCTTCTGAGAAATACAACACAGGGCTATTCTCTGCAGTCTTAAACAGGGGTCAAGGCAGTTTTGTATATAGAAATGTTATGGGCCTGGAGAGAGATAAACAGATAGAATGGACAGCCAAGAGGTATAAATGTATGCATGATCTTCTACCTATAGCAGCCACCCATGATTTCATTGGAGCTCCATCTACTTGGTTGCTCCTAGGACTTACTTTTCTAGAATCCCATACTATACTGTACACAACTGTGTACTACTATAGCCACTATAAACAGTCAGATGGTAAATGGAAAGTAGGCAAAGGCAGATTCAGAAACAAGAATAGCAAACGCACACCCGCAACACTGTCCAGACAAGAGTCAATCAAGGGCAATTCATAGCTGAAAGTCGAGGTAACAAATAGAACAGAGAATTTCTAATTGAACTGCACCTGTGAAATGATTTGCAGCTGTGCATCAACACAGCTCAGCCCTTTGCATCAAAGCAAGAAATAACAAAGCCCAGAGCCTGCTACTAAAATAGTACAAAGGTAAGACAACAGTGCAGCAAGCAGGAGGTTGTAGGATTGAACCCAGGCAAAACAACCCCACATTTGTCTCAAGTCTCCAACAAATTATATTGCATTCATTGCTATGGTAATATCATAAAGGTGTGCTATTGCCCCCATATCTGTAAATTGGTAATTCATACCTATAGCTGGCCTGTTAAAGGGTATACAAAATAAAGGGAATGATATTTAATAATCTAGCAGGTGCATTGCTATTTAGTTATGACCTGTAGTGTTACTGCATTGCATCCAACCAAGGAGGCTAGGGAAATCATTAAGACAATGATGCACTCTGGTATTGTTTATGTACACTGACACTACAGTTCTGTTATCTCTATTATTGCCAAGAGCCACATAGGACCCACTTGGTCTCAGATTCCTTTTAAGTAGTTATATGTTAGATTTCTAGGTGGGAGTCTCGCCACTGAGCTCATTTCCCCACAAGAGTTAAATATGCCTACGCCCTATAATATCAGTTTGACAGAAGATTGCAAGTACCAGGGTAAAAGGGGTAACACTTTAGGTTCCTTACAGTGATTTTGTTGGTTTTCATTTTTATCTACTGGGATTTCCGTTTCCTAATTTGTAGCTAATCGTATGGGAACGTCTCCCATATTGTATGTATCCTTGTGATATTATACCTGTATTGTGTAAAGCACCTTTCCCATGTCTGTATTATATTTGTATTACTGAATTGTACAGCGCTGCGTACATTTGTGGTGCTTTATAAATAAAATTATACATACACACATAGCAATGCAAAGCCACCTATAATGAAATAGACTTTTATCTAGTACTCTGAGCCACTATAGACTGGATAGAATGTGTTAAAAGAGTACTACATGTCATTTGCAAATATAACCTCAATAATAATAAAAAGCAAGTTGCAGTATTTGAACAAAAATTAAATTATGGCTATGAATAATTTATTATAGGCTGGTTCTCCATAAAAAAAAATAGGCATTAACATTAGAAAAGGGGATTAAGGCACATGGAACGTTATTACGCCAACATTAAGAAAATGGAAGGTTGAGATAAATACATGGCAAATAAAAGCCAATTGTGGTTCATGACTTTACAACTAAATGAAGACATTTGTTTTTCTGGAACCCTGTTGTTGATTTTCTAATATTAACACACTGAACATAACAGATTCCCAGACAGTAAATTGTTGTGTTTTGCATCAGAGATTGAAGCTCATGTGTAATTTTGTATGATATTTCAGATGCTTAGTGCATGTGTGAATCTAATTAAACAGGATATTTAAAGCAAATGACTTGTTTTTCTATCCCACTTTACAAACAATTGCCTTATTAATACTATGTATCAGACGGAGAAATATCTGGCTATAAAGGATCAGACGCCATTTTCTGATCACTTAATCAAACACTGCCCTCTGCTGCTTAAAACTGGAATAAGATTCCTTTTCCTTTTATGACAATCTTTAGATTTGTTTGATGCTATAAAAAAGGATTTATTAAAACGGCTTTCTTTCAACCTTTTTCATCATCGTGATGCACAAGAAATGACTGCAAAATCACTGCTTGGATTATGATTTTACAAGGATTTAATAGGTTTTAATTCCATTCCATTTTAGATATTAGAAATGGAATTTTCTTTAAATGTCATTTAGAATGTTATCAACACCAACAAGAGTTTAGAGATTTCATTTTAAGCAGTCTATACATAAACATGGGGGGAAAAAATGACAGAATTGTGAGTTTGGTAACGGCAGGAGAAATCTGCAAGATAAATAATGTGGGCTATACTAGAGTAAATGGGATTATATATACAGTACCTGCTCAGTTACTGTGCTCCTTACTATACAGCACCTAATAGACCTTCCCTACACCACTGAGCTCCTTCTTGCTTCCCTATTATACAGACCATATTTGGGGAGTAATCTTAGAAGTGTAAAACATTTTATATTTTCAAACAAGAATCCATTGCAGTGGTTTAAACTTCACTTAATAATCAGCAAAAAACAGCTACTGACTGGGAAGACTTTACTAAATTGTTTATAGTTTACGGTAATAAACCCTGTAAATAAATCTCATTTTGACATAGATAAATTGTTTATATTTTACAGTAACTGACTCTGGAGAAAACGTCAAAATGATGCAGAATTGCTCTTAAATAAATTAATTGTACAGAATCTCCCTTTATATAACAAATATTTTTACTCCTCATCCAGTACATTTTTGCATGCATTACATACATGTGCCTGGATTCACATTACATACATGTGCCTGGATTCACATTACATACATGTGCCTGGATTCACATTACATACATGTGCCTGGATTCACATTACATACATGTGCCTGGATTCACATTACATACATGTGCCTGGATTCACATTACATACATGTGCCTGGATTCACATTACATACATGTGCCTGGATTCACATTACATACATGTGTCTGGATTCAGGCCCTATTAGTGTCATTTTCACACTGCCCATACAGTGGGTCCCTCGTGGAGATTCAAACTTCACCAACATGACCTCTTCCTGAGGGTTGTACAAAAAAGATAAAAGTTTATAGACAAAAAGAAGACAAGTAAATCATGGAGACTTAAGAGTGAAATGAAGAGATAAGAAAAAACATGTGTTGCATCTTTCTCTTGTTTCCTGGTGGGTCCCTGATCTCTCATTTCCAAGTGGGACCCTGATCTCTTAATTCCCAGTGGGACCCCAATCTGTTGTCCCCTGGTGGGACCCTGATCATGTGTCCTGATCCCTTATTTCCTGGTGGGCCCCTGATCTCCAGTCAGACACTGGTATTTCTTTTGGTTTGAATTATCTGGGTGTGCTCCAGCTAAAAATGTATGGTCTTATACAACTAGGCTATGATTTTATTACTTTTAAAAAATTTCCATAATTGTTCTTCCATAGGTCTTCCATAGATCCTTTTTGCATGCATTCTGCAGAATTACATATAGACTGTCAAGTTACATTTTCAGCATTTGTGTTTATTACTTTTTCCAAATATCTCACTCACTACTGACTCATTGTTGCTTGACCCACAGCCAAAGCTGTCATCAAAAATCTCAGAACCCTCCACAACTTGTCCCCCCACACGCAATTATAAACCACACCAGTTACACTGCAGTCTGTCTAATATAGGATGTATTCTGCATATTCCCGGCGCTATATCTTTACAAAAAATAGAAACAACAATAAATTCATTTGAAGATATCTGCATCTCTCCACCAAATAGTCTGTGTGTGTAGGTTACTTCAGTAATTACGTCAGTGTTAAATGTTTTGATATTTCAGGTAATTGCTTAACTAATAAACACTATATCAGGGCACCATTACATTTATATATGCAAATGGCTTAACATTTGAGCAGCAATGACAAAATAAAAAGATCTACAGCAGAGATTGCTACCACTTAACAGATGGTTAAAGGACTTCAGTTTCTAATCTTCCTAGTTTGAAAAGGACATTAAGAACAGCTTGTTCACTCTCTGAGCCTTGCAAAGCCAAATATAAATCTATGACTGCCCAGTTGATAGAAACATATCTTTGTGTAACAGAGTACTTGAACTTTTGCTCCCTAAACTTATTCAGAGCAGCACAAACACCATTGCAAACACATTAATGATTGGAATCTGACATGCTGCAGAAATTGAGATTTACTGATTAACTCATATCACAGAAGAGGCTAATTAGTATTTCTGAAAGGGGAAATCTTATCCTATGCTTCAATCTGCAGTCACATTGTCTTTTTCCTGCTTACAGTGTAGGTTAGAAGTGCTGGATGAATGCCTTATTCATATTTTACAGATGTCATATTTGCAAATAACAGTGATTAACACAAAAGGAACAAGTTACATAGTCACAAGGCAAAAGTAAGATAAGAAAACGTTCCAGTATTATGTCTGATTACATTGTGCTGTTTGTATCAAATTGCGAGCATATCAGATGCAAGCTTTGCTTGCGTCAAAACCCCCATTTTGACTTTTTTTCTGCAAAAATACATAATTTTTGTGCGTTTTCCTATTATTAAAGAAATACATTTTCAAACCTGTCCGCAGACTAATTAATGACGTATGTTCAAGATATCTGCATTGTTGCACTGGTGGATTCTTTACGGTTAATGGGCCTACAGTGCAGATATTCACAACATATGCACAAGAGCTGATTTTGGCACATTGCCTTTTATCTTCATTAGCTCCCATGACTGCATCACAGCCCAAGATTTACCAGGAGCAATACAAGTGCTACCGCTAACTCAGCCTGGATTCAAACTTGAGAACACAAAATTTGACACATCCAGTTTTCATAGTGTTACATACTGTATTTATACATTTTTGACTTGGTTATCTCTTCCTTAGTTTAGCAATCTTAGCTCTACAGCTACATGTAGACAGCTGTGTTGTTAGCAGTTGGTTTCATACAAGTTCCATGTCATGTGTGATGCTATGGGGGATATTTACTAAGACCATTTCATGCTTTTTAATTTGTTTCACCCTGTGAATTTTCATTTCCCTATACTTTTCAATTTCACTGATTTATATAGGACCGATTTATAAATATCGATCAGCTAATAAAGGCACACTTTGCAATGCATTTCTATCAGGTTCACCTGAGGGTTAGTCACTAAAGTGCGAATTCGACTGTCGAATTTGCAAAAACAGCAGATTCCCATAGTAAATCCGCTACAATTTCCCCATTGTAAAGTCACGACAATTTTCCCATAATAAAGTCGTGACTGCGACAATATTCTCATTATAAAGACGCAACTGCGACAGTAACAGCCTATTGCGACTGTCTGTATCTGGCGAATTCGCACCTATATGCAATAAATCGGACTTTAGTGAATAACCCCCTACATAGTGATATCAATATCCTTTCAAGGACAAACCTTTTTTGTTTGTGGTGGTTGGCGACAGAACTAACTCCATAGGAAATAATAGGTTGAGGTCAGTCTGAGGAAGACTAACACTTTTGGTCAATAAAATTTGTTTGGAACAGCTTTTTAAATAGGCAAAAAACATCAATAGTGATAAAAATAGTTACTCCAGCATTAACTAGTCGGCTTTGACTTTTGTAAATATATCCCATTAATATCTACTGCATTGTTTAAAACAAAGATAGGGAACAAAGATAGGGGACACAGATAGGCGCCCCTAGCATTTGCCTATTCTGCCTAATGGCAGATCCGGCACTGGCTGTACCTTACCTGGCACCACGGTCCAATAAAAGGCTTATACACCAGAATCTACAAAAACAGTGTGCGTATATCCCTCTCTTCAATATTCTACACAGCAAACAAGGACATAACCAATCCTATTTAAGAAATAAGGGGAACATAACATACAGAAATGTAAAGGGAAGATTTTACCAGTTTTTCACTAAAGGAGATGCAACACAGTCCATCTGAATTCCACAAATGGAGTTTGGATTTTCACCAAGCACAGTTGCCATTATATAAACAGGAACAGATGTAGCTGAGCTGGATTTGTCATTTAACACTTTGTGATTGGATTTATTTGGCAGAATTCCACACACAATGAGTGGGGAGAAATAAAGGCTCATTAGTCAAGGTTCTACAAGGGGGTTAATATACTACTTAAATAGAAAAATCTCCCTCTTGACTAACAAGCCCTTAGTTTTTCTTTAAGCCAATTGAAGAAATCACAGTAAATTCACCTACAGTCCTATGGAGGTACTACTGTTACCACATCAGGCTATCCCAATGGTCGGCAAACCGTGGCTAGCGAGCCGCATTTGGCTCTTTGGCCACGTTATGTGGCTCTAAGCTTGATGCCCTCCCTCCCACCTGCCCATGACCTTTGATGTCTCTTGTGATGGGACATCAGAAGGTCATGTGATCGGGAGCATACACGCTCCTCTACTTTTGTGGCTCCAGGGGCAATTTGCAATGGTGGAGGAGGGAAAGAAATGGCTCCCTCCTCTGCGAAGATTGCCAACCCCTGGGCTATCCCAATGAGTTGTGGTAAATGGCAAACTTTTCATACCTACCTGTGGGTATGGTGACATTCTACAGAGAAATATGAATGATCTTGAAGTTTGAGTGTAGATGATCTGATAGTGGGCTCTAGATCAGAATTTTGGAATGGAACACTTTGCCTTTCTGCCCAAACACATTTGCCCCCAATTATCACTCTCTTCTTAGTCCTGCTTCATCTGTGATATCCTGCAGTGTGATATCCTGCCAGAGGCAGCCCTGGCTCTATTGCGGTGCCCTAGGCAACCCCCCCACCCCTGCCCCGCACCACCCACCCCCTTGCCCCGCAGCCCCCACTCACCTCCAACACCGCCATCCAGCCGCAGCTCAACTTTAAATCTCCCAATTGGCAGCCACAGCTCAACTTTAAATCTCCAAATTGGCAGCCGCGGCTGTACTTCACATCTCCCGACAAGCAGCCACAGTTAAAGAGATTTAAAGTTGAGCCGCGGCTGCATGTAACCTCTCCCAGCTGGCCGGCACTCTCTAAAAAAAAAAAAAAAAAATGCTAGGGGGCACCCCCCTGGGCAGGCGGCGCCCCTAGCATTTGCCTATACTGCCTAATGACAGAGCTGGCCCTGTATCCTGCAGTGTGATATCCTGCATTGTTATATCCTGCAGTGTGATATCCTGCATTGTTATATCCTGCAGTGTGATATCCTGCATTGTTATATCCTGCAGTGTGATATCCTGCATTGTTATATCCTGCAGTGTGATATCCTGCATTATTATATCCTGCAGTGTTTGCTTTTTGTATAGATCTCTGTACATTTAATAAATATGGCGGTAACATTCCTGCCATATTTTAGTGTTCATAGTAAGATCCTGAGCATTGTTTAAAATGTTGAGGTGCTTCTTGTAGGAAGTGTATCCTAACCAGAAATTAGGTGTGAACATTCCATACTAAGGAAAGGAACACAAGCACCCTTACAATTTTGTTAGTAACACTAATTACGGACATATTTACTAAAGTCTAATTGATTTTTGTTTGGAAATCGAATACCTTTTTACCTATTATTGACCTCTTCTCCTGTTTATTAAACTCCTTTTTGGGTTCCCCGGCATTGGTTATTGCTGTATACCAATATCGCCTATTTTGAGCAATATTGTTCAAACATCAAATAACCAATATCGCTCCAGGGCTATTTACTAAACTTGTCTTGCTTATTACACTCAAACTTATTGCTCAAAATTATTTGCCTCCCTAGACCAGTCTATGCTAGACTGCAGCCTGAACATCAAAAAGCACTCTCTAACACTTCAAAAGCTGCAAACTGTTACTAAACTAACACAACTAAATAAAAAAAAATATCCCAAAATAGACACTAACTGCAACAATGTACAAACAATGGAGTAAGCGCAAAAAAGTGCACTAATAGGGCTTTACCAGAATGAGTGAAATGTGTGTGATGGATTTCTGCCACTAAACTAATGCAACACAAGATTCCTCCTGAATCAGTACAGCATAAATCTCCAGGAGATTTTATTTACATGCGAATATGATCTCTGGCATCTGGTGAGCATTTAGGATTCACCTGTCCTCACTCACCTTTTTCTGGGTGTCACATTTATGTTTACACACTGCAACCTTGTGTTGCATTAGTTTGGTGGCAGAAATCCATCACACACATTTCACTCATTCTGGTAAAGCACTATTAGTGCACTTTTTTGCGCTTACTCCATCGTTTAGGAATCGCTGTCAGTTTGTGGAAGTTTTGGAGAGAACTTCATCTGTTGGGAGAAGCAGCATTGGAGTGCAGAGTGGACATTACATCATTTTACACAAGAACTGTATTCATTTTCCAGCGCTGCATTTGTTTTGTTTTTTTCATTTACCAATGTATAAACAATCACTAATAACAATATAAATCCCAAAACTACCTATACATTAAAAATCATTAACCACAACTAAGCAGTTAAATTATTTAAAACACAATTATTTCCATAGCTCTATAGTAATATTAGTGTTATGGAAATAATTACTTTAAACTAAATAAACCCCATTTAGGACCCCTACACCTCCCCCCAGTATCACCCCTCACTTAGCGTTAAAGTGTAAGTAAAGTTATTGACCAAACTATACATATATATTATATTTATAATGTAGAAACAAACTTAAACATTGAAAATTAAAAGCAATTTTGTGTTTTTGAGTTCTCACCTCTTAATCAAGCAGCCTTTCTCCTCCACCATTTCTATGTACAGACACTTCCTGTATAGTGCCCAGAAGTCACCTCCCCCTAATGAGGTCACACAATGACTCATTCTGCTAGTGCATACTTAGTAGTCTGATACTTTCTTTCACTGCACAAGCCCTGCAGCATTGAATTCCAACCACACAGTGTTGGTTTTTAAGACAGAGAATGTGAGAGGGGTGGGGGTATGGCCTCATATTCTACAGTAAGGAGGAATATTTTACAGAGGGACAAGTGTTGTAGAGTGAAAAGGTGAGTGAGGATTTCATTAATATTTTTTCCACTTTACAATACTTTAATGGGGCAACCTTTATAAATAGGGTTTACTTACACTTTAAGATAGGTGAAGGGATTGCTAAGTGCAAGAAGCGGCTCCCTCCTCCCCCCTTGCCCCTTTGTGCCCCTTTGGGATAGGGAGGCATGTAGTATTAAAAAGAAGGGGTCCCTGGGACCCCTATCCCCCACAATCCATCCCCAGCACTAGGCAGGGTGGGGGATTGGTACCTCTAGGAGCCCCTACCCTCAAGTCCCTGTGGGACATTGGACCCCTATCTTCCCTGTGAGGAAGCTGCAGGAATTTTTTCTCTTTATATACCCTATGCTTGCTGTTGATTGGTTAATTACATCTCAGCAATTAACCAATCAGGAAGAGGCTTGGGGTATAAAAGGTTCCTCTAAGGCAAGCCTTTTATACCCCAAGCCTCTTCCTAATTGTGAGGGTGTGGGGATCAGTCCTGACCCCCTTGGTTCAGTTTAATGCCTCCCTACCCCACGTGGTTCCTGGGGTAGGGCAAAAGGGAGGGACCCTCTCCCAGTAGCGATCTCCCCACTCCCTGCATAGTGGTTAGTGGAAGTGGAGGGGATAGGGGTTCCAGGGACTCTTACTTGTTTTGTTTATGTCCCCCTACCCCACAGGGAAAAGTAGGTAGGGCGAAGAGGAGCAGCACTGATCTCCTACCCTGCTTAGTGCTGGGGTTATATGGGTCCCAAGGACCCCTTCCTTTTGATACTACATGTCCCCCTATCCCAAAGGGACAAAGAGGGGGATGGAGCAGGAAGCGGCTCCCAGGGAGCAGTTTCCTGCACTTAACAATCCCCTCACCTAGCCTAGCACTAAGTGAGGCTTAATACTGGGGGGAGGAGTGGGGGTCCCAGGAACCCCTACTAGATGGGGTTTATTTAGTTTAAAATAATTATTTCCATAGCGTTAATGTTATAGTAGCGCTATGGAAATAATTGTGTTTTAAATCATTTAACCACTTTCATGCCAGTTAATGATGATTAGCACTGGCTGGGGGTCCTAAGGACCCCTACTAGATGTGTTTTATTTAGTTTAAATAAATTATTTCCATAACGCTAATATTATAGTAGTGCTAAGGAAATAATTGTGTTTTAAATCATAACCGTTTACATGCTGGTTAATGATTATTAGTGCTGGCTGGGGGTGTGATGCTGGGGAGATAGGGGAGTTGTGGGGGTCCTGTGGACCCCCAGTGTAGGGATTGTTAGCGCTGCAGCAATAGCAGCAGCTATCGATATCCATTTGTATATTGATATTTCAAAGTTAACTTTACCGCATACATTGCTACCATAGCATAAATATCGCAGCTTGATAAATAGCTTACAGTGATACGAACCAAATTCCCAAAACTAACAGTGAGAACTGTCAAAAACGGTGATAATAAGGTACCCGACTTTAGTAAATATGCCCCTTTAAAGTTTTGCAGGCAACAATTCAAACATCAGCTAAGTCTACCTACAAGCTTTCAGATATGAATAGGCATGGCTCCACTTTAATACGGCTATACATGAGCGCTATCATTTAATAATAACGTGTATGATCTATTACAGTGGATTATTATGTTTGGTGTTACAAAATTTCTAAAAGTTCAGAACAGTCCATATGTTCCCACATTTTTACATTTTGATTACAGCTAGCCATATGTCCATGCTATTAACACCTAATAACTAAATGCACAGAATTGATTTATACATAAATCTCCAGCAACCGAACCATACTTTGGGCCTAATTGACTAAAGGCCAAATATTTACATATAGCTCTGAATTCACATTTGGTTGCAAATTCCCCATGTTCACTTGTTAAGGAGACTGCGAAGTGGTGAATATGTGTCTAATTCAGGCAAATACAATCGCAATCTCATAGAGCACTTTGTACTACCTTGCATGCATGCACAGGTACTTTGACTATTCAGCAAGCGACTTAGGGGGTAATTCAC
>WMED01012927.1:0-14627 GCA_019650415.1 Pipa parva
AGCCAGTAATGCTGACAGCTTCCCCAGTCAGCACTACTGCCTGGGGAGGCTCAAAGCGCAAGTGCTTTGAGCTCCCCAGCCTAGAGGTGCGCGGTCACGTGCACGCGCGTACGATCACATGATCGCGTCATAAAGCCAGCTTACTTGTCAATCAAGTAAGCCAGCTTCATAGTACAGCCTCTCAACCTGACTCTGCTAGGCTTCTTGCAGAAAGTCTGTTTGAGAGGCAGAGTCACTGAGGGATAACTTTTAAAAGGTAAGTATATTTAATATATTTAAATGACAAAGTTGTTAAGTCTAGCATGCTATGCTAGACTAAACAAAGTTACTTTTTGGTGATAAGTGCACTTTAAGAAGGGACTACAATCTCTTACCTTTTTTTTGCAGATACTCAGTAAAAAAGTATTAGAATGGGCAATGTACCTTCTTTACTTGCACGTCTATTCATATATTTATGAATATGCATATGAGCCACCGTGCTGTTTCTCTGATAATTGCACTAGATTGCCATAATTAATTTAATTAAAAAGTGGCCTCTCTTGGCCACATTACCATGACAAATGGCTTCACAATGCAATGGTGTTTGAATTAAGATTTGCTGATAAATAGGGCTACCCTTAGAGAAGTATATTTATCAAAATGAGAGATACTTTAAACTGTGTTTTGTTCCTATAATTGTAGTTATTTTATATGTTTCAAACTATTTAACCTATTATTGATTATTTTCCCCTTATTGCTTTTTTTTTTTTTTGCTGAAACTTTTCACTTCTATTTTCTGCCCTATAATAATAGTTAATATATAAAAAAAACCATAATAAATCACAATAAACTTTCTCAGCCATGACAGCTGTACGTTGCCTCAAGTGACACTCTGCACATGCTCATTTGTGACATAAGGAAAGACTGGCTTATCATGTCTGTGCATTCAGGAGAACTACTTGTTGGTGTGCTTGCAGAGTATTAAAACCTAACTCTACACTTCCTCATTACTCTGTATACTGTATAGGGTAGGGATATGTATTTGCTCAGATTCACTTTGAGCAGAGGTAATAACAGAGTTGTATCAACTAAATCATATTGTATTTCTGTCTAAGACTCAACATCTAATAACTATTTTAGAAAGCAAAAAAAAGTTTGTTTTTTTTCAAAATCTCTCTGAATTATGAGCACTGAAATACTATTTGACACCTAGTGGATAAAGTAGGGTTTTTTTATGTGAAAATGTAACACTTAAAATGACATTTGGAAAATGTCATTAATTTGAGAAAGTTATGTTTTTTCCTCCCAGTTATACTCATGTTTGAAGTCAAATGATTGAATTTAAATGTACAGCACATTTGGTATGGTCATCAAAATGATAAACAGTAAAGTATTTGTTATGCTTCATCATAGGAAAACTAAAATAAGATTGGAAACAGTTAAGTTATTCTATTTTTAGAGCTGCGCCCCCACAAATTGACTACAAAATAAGAAAAGAAAGGATTCGGTCACCACTGTGAAATTTGAGGCTTTCGTTCCAGCCTGCATTTTATTCTGCATAGGTACATGGTACAAAATACCAACTATCCGATCACAAACCAGGCTTAGAAGTGAACACACAAACCACAGAAAACACAGTTTCCTTGTCTGACAACTAATTATTCCTATTTTTTGTGTTTATCTAATTGATTGCATTTTTGAGATTGAAAGATTAATGAAAGATCTATTCTCTAATCAGTCACATCAAAATGGAAATGAGCTTAGAAATCTGGATTCAATTCTTGGTGGACAATAAAAAGTGCATTCATAATGCTGAACAATGTAGGTTCAGTTGACAGCTAATTCAAAAACGCATGAGAATGAAATAAGCACGAAGGCCAAATTGCCCTTTTACCCCAGAAAAGGGTGGTCCCATTTAGTTATAGGAGAACTTCATTGGCAATACAATGTGACAGGTTCCCCTGTGAACCAAACTGGCTGCATGTGCAGGATATTAGAAGTCCTTTATGTACCAAGCATTTGGAGAACATTCCCATACAACATTTTTAACACTTAAAATAATCTCAGTGTCTAATTTCCACTTATTCAGCTTAGGTGACATTAATAAAATGTGAACTTTGTTAAACAAATGAGGTATCTCAAAGCATAGATCCATGTTGTTTCATAAGACAGTTTACACTTCTGACAAAAAAGTTAAGCAAGGATGAATATTAGACAAGAAGAGAAAATGGACTAGCACCCTGATTTAGATTGTAAAGAGAACAAAATGTGCTTTCTTTTTCTCATTCATCAGTTTGATTCATAACATAAAGAGATATTTTTTAAAGGGTTGAGAGGAGCATGTGTAGAGCACTATGTAGTTTGCTCTCAGCTATCACCAGAAATAATGGACCAACCTACAACCAACAAATGGGGCCTGCCAATGCAACAGGGTATTTAAATTGAACCTTGACCCCTAGACACCAACATCATACACATACAAAACATGCACTATTTATTGTTGTCCTTTAAATTACTCAGACAGGATTCACTGGCCCATTGGCACACAGTACCCGCATCATTTTTCTGATCTAGCTGTGCCCTCTATTGTAGTGCTTTTTGTACCTCAAAAGACACGGTTGGGGTTATTCATTAAAGTCCAAATTGTTGCATATAGGTGTGAATTCGCCAGATAAAGACAGTCAAAATACGCTGCTACTGTTGCAGTCCTGTCGTTATAATGAGTATATTGTCATGGCTGTGACTTTACTATGGGAAAATTGTCACAATCTTAACTTTAAAAATTGTCGCGACTTTACAATGGGGAAATTGTCACAGATTTGCTATGGGAATTCGCACCTTAGTGAATAACCCCCTGTTGTTTTCTGGTGTTAATATAAAAATCATATAATTTTTTTAGTGCGATGGGGTGCTAATTGGACGCCAAAGGGACAAAACATTCAATGATAAATGTAGCCTTAATGTTTCAAAAATGATTTTTATTTTTTTTTTTAAATGTGACTTTGAAATGTTAATTCTAAATTTTTATTCTAATCGTGTCATCATAAAATAGAATTGTTGCTATGGATAAAATGCAGTTTCTCAAATTTTCCATATTTAAAAAAAAAAATCTCTATTTTGGTCCAAATTATAAATGCTGTTTTATTTAATTTAACACGGCCTCTTTCCAACCCAAAACAGCTGAGACTGGGGTGCAGGCACAATACATATTTCTATACATTGTCTTTACAATATGATTGATTAGTCATTAAAACATGATTATTTTCATTTGTTTATAAAGCAGTGACATTTATGTCAGCAGACCAGTTCAAGGCTGTTTTGCAGAATTAATTACAGATCTATGATATATACTGTAGATATATGCCATGACCAACACTGATAAATATACCTAATAAGCAATACTAGACTCTGTTACTGATGATTATAATCTATAAACAATTTATAATAGGCATGTAATATACTATCCTTACTAGGCTATACTGAGTATGTATGTATAATGTATAATTTTATCTATAAAGCATCACAAATTTATGCAGCACTGTACTGTACAAATTAGCAATACAAATATAAGACAGACATGGAAAAAGTGCATTATACATTGCAAGTGAGTAAATGACACGCATAATATCTCAAGAATATATCACTTTAAGTGCCAGTGATTATGATACTGACATTCATTAAATTACAAATGTACTATTAGTAAATTGTTTGATTCCTACAATGGGAAACATGGAATGTGATGGACAAAAAAAAAAGTCACAATCTTCATGATGAAGGCATTTTACCTATTACTAACTTAGAACAAAATATTTACCAACCATAACACATTATAGGGATCTGGTGCCTTCCTGTTGTCATAGGCAAAGGTGTCGAACAATTCTGGAAAAAAAACATTTTATTGTTTGGGAAAGGTTCATATCTTTTTTTGTCGGCTACAGTATATTATTACAGTATGTGCTTATGGTACCCTTATCTGCTTTTGTTTATATACATTGAGAGTAATGATAATTTATGTCTAGGAAAGTAAATAAAGGTATGTTTTTGAACATTACATTTTTATTTCTGGTTAATGGAAACTTTATAAAAAAAATGTAATGAAATGTTGTAAGCTTAAGATTTTTTTTTTTAGAATTTTGAGATTGCAAACAGTAAAATATAATACACAATGAATAAGCAGCTACAAAGTCATTTTTATCGTGTCTCACCTGTATTTTTTCATCGTTTAGAAATTTCAACCAGCTTTGCTTCTTTATGAAAAGATTTTTCCATTTTAATACAGAAACAATTCTACCCACATCTCTGATTTTATTCTGGATGTATTTAGCATCAACAAATCATTTTTCCAATGGAAAATTAGCTAAAAATAACTGCCAATCCAAACCTGGTGAAAACCAATTATTTCAATGAAATGTTAAAAAAAAAAAAAATGCATTTTTGAATTGTTACGTTTTCTTATTAAATCTTTAAAAAAAAAAAATGGGCAAAAAAATAGCAAGGAAAGGAAATAAGAACTAGAAAATCTTCTCTTGAGATATTTCCCTGTTCTGAATTCGGTTTTATTTTGAAATGTTACAGTAAAAAAAACACTTGGGTAGTTATTGGCATTAGATTTTTTTGACAGCTGGTTTTATTAAAAACATGTATTCTAAAATTATATCAAAAAAGTTTAAAGGATAAAAATAAAAATTATTTTAAAAGTATAAACAAAGGAAAGAAAGAATTGAAATATTTGTTTAATAAGTAAATTTGCAGTGTATGGTCCATGCCACAGATACATTTCTAGACTTGTTATGTGACATTTCACGAGGCTAAAATTCACCATTGAGCGAAGTGAGCTCCAGATCCTTCGCCTCACTTCGCTCATGGTGTTATGCGCTCGCTGATGTCCTGCACGCCTACATCAGCGAGTGCTTTAAAGGGATTCCAGTCTCGGCGAGACCAAAAGAGTTGCCTCACCGAGACGGGAATCCCTTTAAAGCGTTCGCTGATATCCGCGTGCAAGACATCAGCGAGCGCATAACACCATGTGCGAAGTGAGCCGAAGGATTCGGAGCTCACTTCGCTCAATGGTGAATTTCCCCCTAAAAAATGGAAAAAGAATAGGTAATCCTGAGGTGAACACTTTTTAATGTAGGTTTATACGCTGCTAGTTCCTGTAATCCTGTCCCAATACAATAGATATGCAAAATGTACTAGATAAGGAAGAAACAGCTGCTGCTGCTTTATCTTCTACATTTCCCGAGGCTAAAAAATGTAGTCTGTCTCCTAGATTTATAACAATAGCTACTGATTTCTGTTTGTGCCTTGCAAATTCAATTAAAGCCAGGGTCAACTATACAGATTGAATTGTTACAGATATATACAAGCAAGCCAACCAAATATAAGCTACTAATTGGAGGGGGAATTATGATGTAAAATGATAATCCATTAATTATCACCCTAAGCAGGGTGATCTACAGATCTGGACATTAAGTGAAGTAGGACATGTGACTTCATCGAATGATATACTTTGTTTACAAGGGTTTGATTTCACTGTATGAGGCATATTCTCTAAGCATAAGCTACTCTTTTCTCAAGGAATAAGACAGCACATTCGTTTGGAATCAAGTCTGGGACCTGAAAAACTTGAGAATTCAAAAAAACAATGATGTCTCATATCTCTGCAAACTTCTAACTAGTTTCTCAGAATTCTCAAGCCTTTCTGCTTAGTCTCAGACTTGAGATTCTGTTATTAACTGAAATTGTTATTAACTCCTAACCTAAGCCAAAAACCTGATTTCCCAGGAGACGGGTGATAAAAATACTAAAAAAACTAGTTGGAGAAATGAAAGAAAATTTGAAGAACCTACTTGCTCTTTCTGTTTGTGTTTTTTTATTAACATTTTTTTCTTATTTGAATATTGATGAATAGGTAAAAATTTTGAAAAAATAAAAGAGGCAAAAACAATAAAAATGAGATTTGCCTTCATCTCTTTTCAAACAAAGTTGTATCTGTTTTTCTATTCACAATTCTATAGTTAGACAACATGACAGTTTTTCTTGACAGCAGCCCAAAAAGCTAACAGCAGAAATAAACAAAATGGAAAGTAAGACTTGGGAATTTTGCTGGGTTTCAGACCTTCCCTATTCTAATGAGCTGTGTTCCTTAAAGTGCTTCCACTCCATTATTAAACATATATAACCACATCAATGCATGTGTGGCCCCCCAGCTTATAAATGTTTCTCTTTTTTCTAGGCTGATACCACTTCAGGTTTATTGTTTCACCCGCCATAGAGGAAATATACTTTCTCCTAAACCAGGCCTACACCTCTCAGACTGCACTAAATTGCAAATAGAAAACCATCACAGAATGATACCGTTATGTACATGTGTGAGATGTAAATGATGTTGCTCCATACATAATACACTACTTTACTATACAGAGACTAGAAAATATTAAACAAAACTAAGAAATCAAATAAGAATCAGAATTGTGACAACAATACAATGGCATTCCTTTTAATAATAGCAAACGCTTGTGTTGAGTGTCAAAAGCAGCACTTTGTGTAGTTTGGATTCCAGAAAGTGTTGTTAAATATTTCCTATTAATTTGTTGCATTTTTATATATTTATTAAGTCCCCTTGTCAAAATTAGTTCACTTCCAGTTTTATACCATCTACAGTATAAACAATAATCAAAATCTTAAAGCCACCTATTAGTGTGAGTTATTCTTTGTGTATTCATAAGCGTTGCAAGAAACTAAGCAGTTTGCTTTTGGCATTGTTCCACCGAAGCAAACCACCTTGAGCACCTACCTATTTAGTTTAATTTAAACATGAATACACCTCTTAAAACTTTTACATAGGTGCTTTTGAGCAGTAAACCACCTATGTCAGAAGATGTAAGCTGTCCATTACCTTTTACAATTAAGATCAATGGAGAGATCCTGTTGACAGCAAACTGCTAGCACTTATCCTTCTGTTATATTTTGTAAAGTAAGATGGTGCCACTAGAATAAACCGACTTGTAAAAGAAGATCTGTGTGCCTAGGGAATGCTATAGTGATGCCCGTTGACAGTTGTCTGAACATTTTGTGTTCCAAAACTACAGAATACTAAGAGGGAGTACTTCTGTTAATTCTACTGTCATTGTTTACATACTTCACTTAGGTATTGTAGTATCTACAAATGAAATCTGAATATTAATGCAAACAAATATATCTTGTATTTATTCTGTATATTTTATCACTGTACAGTATGTATGTACCCTATGTTGCTCTCATTTGAATGTATTACTAACAATTTCATGTTCATCCTTATTAATGAAAACAACATATTATATTGTCATTTTTTTCTTCTTCCACAAATGTAAATTATAAAGTAAACATCATACATTCATATTCCTATCTGTAGACAAACTAAGTTCATGTAAATGTAAATTCTCTGTTTAACCAATATTCATCTGTCAGTAAAATGGCATTTTTCACCATCTTTCTATGCTTGTAAAACAAAATCTTGTATTTATATTTTCTTAGCATTAAAAATGTGGATCTGGTACATTTCTACAAAGTTTATTATTGTAAGAATAAAGAGTGTAAATGTTGGATTCTGGGTAAAAGCGTTGTTTGTTCACTTTTTTTTTTTTTTTTTTTGCTCTATTCATCAAAAGTCATCTAATGTCTGCAGTGAATTATGTCTCATTAATTAGTATTGCTTTCATAGGCAGGGCATCATCAGTGCATGGGAGTAGCTCTGAGACACCAGTATTGGAGAGTTTATTATGCTTTCTTATAAAATGAGGCTGGGGACCAAAACTATGTGTGCTTCTGGGGCCTTACTAAGTTCTTTTCTTAACTGTACAGAGTGGGAGATACGTAATTCCACACGCGAGGAAATGTAGAAAAAAAATTACCCTTGTGGTTTGTTAATACCTTAAAATAATTTAAGTCGAACCTTTACTTAATATGTTGTGATCCAATTTAAATTTTTTTTATTTAGATATTTACTGTGTGGGGGCTGATTTTACAACTTAAAGTTAAGCCAGCATTTTACATTAGTGATATCTACTGTAGAACCTTTCATTGTAGTAGGGCGGAAGAGCAAACTGCAAATACGTAACTGGTCTACATGAGTAAAACTATTTGAAAATCATTTGTTTGATCATTGGTAAAGTTATTACTGACTTTAATGAAAAGTAAACTTGATACTGTTACAAGACCTTCAGTTTGGTCATTATCTTTATTTTAACACTAGTATCGCCTTCTTATAAAGCTTTTACAGCAGAAAAAAATAGGGAGGGAGTGAACAAATATGTGAAAAAGAAGAAAACAGTAATTGCACACATCAAAGTTTATTTTGAAAATACAAAAACACTCTATAATAGGACAAACAAGGTTAAAACCAATTAAAACTCACAGATCCAGGGTAGGAACCTATAGATAAGGGAAAACAAATGTCCATGATCAGTCCACCATCAAGTATTAAATGATAAAGATATTTAGTACAACAAATGGTATATAGATATTAATATAAATGCAATCATCAGCATAAATATATATGAAAGGGCCTAAGAGGAATAAATAACAACAGCACTGATGAGACAAAAATAAAGATAAAACGCAAAATCAATCGCACTATAGTGCATTACCAATTGAATATAATAAAAAAAGATGAGAATAAACTACCACCAATAAAGAACAGTCTTTATATAGACATAAATTGAGTGATTCAAAACATCAGTGTAGAAAATGAAGAAAATCCACCATCAAGTGATTAAACAGTGCCACAACACTCTATTAATGGGAACTTTCACCAGATGAAAGTAACAATCACGCATATAATGATCTCCACATAGATCAAAGAGGGGGGGGCAACACTCCAAAGATTGGTCCCACCGATATCCAATGATTCCAAAATATCCCACTTGTAAACGCAGGTTTTATATCATATAGAAACAGGAAAAAATTCCATCATAGAGTAATATGTACAAATCTTTTAATCAAGCAAAAAGGATAAAATCATACTCACAAACATGTGAAGTAAGAATGCATTTTGTATAAAATAGTGATAAAATCTCAACGCGTTTCTCTGCTTTCTGTCTGCAGCTTCCTCAGGAGAATATTAAAATGTGATAAACACAACATTTAAATACAAAAAATTCACACCAAAAATTAGCGTTTTGGGAGTGTCTCTAAAATTAAGCTACCAATATTAGAGACACTCCCAAAACGCTAATTTTTGTTTTTTTAATATTCTGAGATAAGATAACGGAAGAATGCTCAAAGCAGATACACAGCAAATGCAAAAGAAACCATTAGTTGAAAAGTGCTGTAGAAAGATCGAAAAATGTTACCAGAGGTACAGTGCTGCTGGTAAAGTGCTTATCAAGAATGGCCCATATGAAGGGTTGCGAGATGAAGCCTGTTTTGTAAGGCGAAACGCATTCAGTGTTCCGTAACTCCCACCCCACATATGGGCCATTCTTGATAAGGCCTCATGAAGAGGCCTTAGGAGCATAGAAAGCTTGCATTTACTATCTATTTTGTTAGCCAATAAAAGGTATCACCTATACTCTCTTGTCTTTGCTTAAATCTATTGCTAACACGGTGCACAACTCTACTGCCAATGCATTATTCAGAAACACAAACCCACTAGTCTGACACAACTAGAGGTATTGTATTGTCTATGTGAGTGCTGGTTTACTCTGTATGGTGTCTACACTCAGATGGCCTATTCAATATCTCTAGTTTGTATTAGTGAACCTAGAGTGTCCTCAAAAGAGCACTACACAGTTCACTCACCAAATTGCATTAGAAACCCACACAAGCCACAAACTGCTCATGGATCACAGTGTGTGACCTCCCTATGCATTTTGTTGACACAAGTACAATGGCCATCTGCTATCAAAACAAATAAGGCCACATTCACTGCAGTGTTTGGCATGTGTTTTTAAAAGGTCTGCGTTCCATTCCTCAGAATGACTTCTTTTGTTTTTCTTCATAGGAACTTGGACAGCACGTCTGCCATTAAATATCTGCTTGGAAGAGACTTTACTTATGACCATCAGGTGTCTACTTTTTGTCTTTGATGGTTTACTAGCCTTACATTTTAGTTTTGTTGTCCTTCCAAAATTAGTGTTCCATCTATACCAGTTTCTGTTTAATTTGTGCTATTATTTATAATTTGAACTTGTGTGTTGTCCTTGGTAAAACTGGGCTTATCAGGTCAACTTAAAACTTTTTTGACATAGAGAAGGGGGCCACTGGGCAAATACTAAAAATATTCTGCACAGAACTGTAAATTACCGTTCATCCCTTTGTGTATCCAACACTTTGACAGGACAAGAGACAAAGAAAACATTAGACTCCACTTCCTGCAATTAGATCTGATTGAGGAAGTCACAATTAAGATTTCCTTTCTGCCTTTGTCCTAAAACTCAGCTTCAGATTTCATGGACAGGCTATAGAAAAGCAGGGTGTTTAACCATTCTCATTTTTAGTTCTGAGTTGAAGTACTCCTGCTTCTCCTTCAATGCTTTTTGAAGTGGACATTACAGGACTAGGTTAAAAACTCTGTACATGGCCACAGTTGTGTGACGTGCTGAGATTGAAATACAAAAAACACTGCAGGCAGCATTTTAGTGTGTTGAGCACAGCATGCCATTCTCGAGTGTCCATACACTCATGTTTTACACCAATTCTCATGGGCATCATTGTTGCAGAAAAATCAGGTGTAAAAATGCTGGTCTGTCCGTCAATGTTAGTATTATCTCCAACACCTGAATCTGATTATATCACAGTGCTTGAATGTATAGCAACTGTGAATGCATTTGAGGCATTTTCATCTTTTGGTGTTAATGGTCTGTAAAAACACCAACATAGTCTAGTTTGTACTGATTTTAAAGTTTCAAACACTTACCAGAGATTGGAAACAGAAAGAAATAAAGAAGGTAAACAGAAATGTTCAAAACAATATAATCCAAGATTGTGGTTAAAGTGGAAAATATGTGCCTGGTATTAGTTGCCATTTTACAGCCTTAAGGTCCTCATTGATTAAAGTTTGAATTCACCTGTTGAATTCCCCTCACTACAATTCAAGTCACATCACCAAAATACACTTGTCCAACAAGCAGACAGTGGTGGTTGCTGTCACATATGTAGTGTGACATAGTCAGGCAGATAGAAGTAGGATGAGAAGTCAAGTGGAGTGGATGAATTCGACAAGTTAAGGACAGTGACATCAGTCTCACACTGTCCCACTAAATGTATTGTGTGAATATTCT
Source organism: Pipa parva (assembly GCA_019650415.1). Lineage (NCBI taxonomy): Eukaryota > Metazoa > Chordata > Amphibia > Anura > Pipidae > Pipa > Pipa parva. Next base: position 11,241 of record WMED01012927.1, read on the forward strand.
ATCTATTTCTATGTCACCTTGTCCCTAGGTCATGTTGTCAGTTAGTCACAGTCACCATTGTCACTTTTGAATGAATTGTCCCCTTACTCAATTCTCCAGTCTGAAGTGGAGAAGTCAAACAGGTGGATTCAGAGCAGTTCACCTAATCACATTTGCACTTTCACACTATTCCGCTGCTTAGTCAATAGTAGAAGTACCTAATAAAGAAAAATTTATAAATCACTTTGCACTGTATTTCTTGGAAATTTGACAAGTTTACTTTAAGAACTTTGCACTGTTAATATTCAATATTTAAACAATAAAAAAAAAACTCTTAATTGAAAAAAATATATAGTAGAAGTACCTGTGCACAAGCATACAAAATAATGCAAAGTGCTCTGTAAGATCGCGACTATCGTAGTCGCCCAAATTAGTCGCATATTAACCACTTTGCAGGTTTTAGTCAATAAAAGAACGTGGGGAAATGGAAAATAGACGTAAATTCATAGCACTGCATGAGTATTCAGTCTTTAGTTGATGAGGCCCAAAGTCCGACCCGTTGCATCTGATTGGACTTTGTATTTTGTTTTTTTTCAGTCAGCTGCAGACACTTTGAATATTTTTATGATAGTTGTAAGTGTTTCTTTCAATCTATTATATTATATTTTTTTATGCTGGCAATAGTTCTAGCCAAATTTAGTTACAAACCTTGAAAAGTCAGTGTAAAGGGGTATTTTATATATATATATTACTTCACAGTGAAGTAGTACTCCTTCAAGGTACAGCCATACAATTACAAATATCAATTAGTCAAACAAAATGTGCACTATACTCTAAAGCAGTGGATCTCAACCTTTTTATTGCCGTGACCCTTTAGTAAAATTCCCCGTGATTTGGCGACCCCCATTTATTAATTATTATTGGGCAACCCCATTTAATCCTTATATTTCCAATGGTCTTAGGCGACCCCAGGCAAATTATCATTCGACCCCAAATGGGGTCGCGACCCACAGGTTGAGAACCACTGCTCTAAAGACTCTTATTATACTTTTTTCTCTGGTTAATCTTGTGTTAAATTGCCACTTAGTGGATATTTATAAAGCTTTTCGTTGATTATTATAGGATCAAAAACAACTTTTCAATGTAGAAAAATGAATCAAAATGTTATCTTTGACATGGCGATAAAAGCTTTTTTAAATAGGTGATAATGGTATAGTAAAACAAAAATTCTTTAGGGTCAAGTGGTCAAAAAACCTTTTTGACTTTTAGAAATTTCCCTCAAATGCAAAGATACTTTAGATTTAATCTGTGGTTCTGAAAATTCTAAATTTTAGTGCTGAATTGAAATAGCTGCCAATGCTGTCTTACTGGCCCTTTAAGACAGTTAAGAAAACTTCATCTGTCATAAAGGAGTTAATCAGAGTTAAAATTGATTCACGTTGTGTCCCATTTTGCAAGAAATACCAAGTATTTTGATTGAGGCCAATCAAATTGAAAATATCTTTCAACAGTTTTGTCTATACTTCTTTTCACATATTTTGGCACAGATGTGTAGCTGGAAAACTTTCTGTAAAAATTGAAATACTTCACGTCATATCTCTCTATTGTATGACTAACATAGTAACCTCCACTGTTATCTGCATATGCTTAGTATATGGCAATTATGTTTGCATCACTATTTCTGGAATGGACACCAAGATCAAGAAGGTTTTGGCAAGTGATTTGCACATTAATATATTGTTTACCTTAAGTCATAATAATCAATGTCAGTTTCCTAATGAATGCAAACAATTTTCACTGCAGTGACCTTTAACATCTTTAGTGTTGGAGGAATTCTGGTTAGCTGTATGGGTTTTCCAGCTGAAACAAGATGCATGAGTAATCCAGACTCCTGCTCTCCCATTAGTGCTGTGAAAAATGAGCACTATGGGAAGCAGAAAGCCAACTGACATCCTTCCAGAGTATGGCTACATCCCCCTGCTGGACCTGTCAAATTGAATGTGGGTGGGAATGAGGTGGAGCACATCTGGAATTAGCTGATGGAAAATAAACCAGTAAAGAAATTGGGGAAAACTCAAAATATGACCTACCCCAAGGGACAGAGTCTTAGGTCATTGACAGTTAAATTATAACAGTATTATTATTATCATGAAAAAGTACATGAACTGTTTTCTTAAGGACAAAGAAAACTGACCTACCACACTAGGTTGTCAAAATATTACATCTACATTTTCTGTAAACAATTTATCCTTCATATCAGCTTTAAAATTACAATGAACTTTTGGCTGTAGGGAAATCCTTTAACTGGAGTTTCCGGACTTGAGGTTTGTGTGTAGCCTTCCTTATTCTCTTGGAACATTGATTTCTTGTTCGATAGAATGGTTCAGAATTCATGAGTTTAACATTGTTTACTAGAATGACATCTATAATATGAACTTTTATAACTCATTGTGCTTGTAATATTATGATAATAGCTGAATAAAAAGTTGAAACGGTTTTACATGAGGTGGCTTGGTATATAGAAAGTTAAAATCGTTAAAAATCATGATCATTCTGATAACACCAAGATGCAAAAGAAGATTTTTTTTTCTACTAAATGCTTAAATGCATTGCACCTTTCTGGGATCATTTATATATATTAGGATATTAACATTAGCCATACTCTGTAGATTGTCACCTCACTGTTTATAAAAGGGATGCTAATCAAAATAAAAACATAGTAACATAGTTTATAAGGCTGAAAAAAGACACAAGTCCGTCCAGTTCAGCCTATTTTCCTGCAATGCTGATCCAGAGGAAGGCAAAACACCCATGAGGCAAGAGCCAATTATCCTCACATTAGGGAAATAATTCCTTCCCGACTCCAAATATGGCAATCAGAATAATTTCCTGGATCAAGGTCCCACCTCCAGTTATCCAGTACCCATAACTTATAATATTCTTACACTATAGGATCCGAATAATTCCCTGGATCAAGGTCCCACCTTCAGTTATCCAGTACCCATAACTTGTAATGTTAGTACACTGAAGGATCAGAATAATTCCTTGGATCAAGATCCCACCTTCAGTTATCCAGTACCCATAACTTGTAATGTTCTTACACTGAAGGATCAGAATAATTCCCTGGATCAAGATCCCACCTTCAGTTATCTAGTACCCATAACTTATAATGTTCTTAAATTGAAAGAAAGCATCCAAACCAGTTTTGAACTCTTTTATGAAATTAACCATGACAACTTCTTCAGGCAGAGAGTCCCATAACCTCTGTTCTTAAAGTATAAAAGCCTTCTATGTTTGTGCAGAAAATTACTTTCCTCTAAATCAGGGGTCTCAAACACGCGGCCCCCGGGCCGCATGCAGCCCGCTGAACCCTTCTGTGCGGCCCGCAGACTGATGGGGGGGGGGGGG
>WMED01012928.1:0-14626 GCA_019650415.1 Pipa parva
TTGACAGGCTCAAAGGAGGGTTATGATTACTCTACTGAACTATAAGGTGGCATTCTAATTCTCTAGTGGGATTTCTAAAGAAATAAAAATTCAATTTTAGGGAGAAGAGATGCCACCAAAATTATACAGCCATTTCTCATTTCCATTCATCATTGTTTTTAGCAGACATTAGTTAGTTTTTGTGCAGCTATACAGCATTTCACTGAACCCTTGGGCTTTAGCCTACACCTGCTTCCCACAGGCATTCCCAATTACTGAGCTATGCTTCTACAATGGAATCCAGCCACAGCTTGTGAGGGAGCGAGAGAGGCATCTGGAGGGAGTAAGGTGTTGAGGGATATGAATGCTCTGGGAAAGAATGAGAATTTAGGAACAGAGATTGAAGCTGCCTTTCATATGCATCTTAAAATGGGAAGGACATCAACAGAGATATTTATAGAGGTCAAAGAGAAAGAGAGAGCACTAGGGAAAAACAAGAACAAAGAGGGTTATTAACTAAAGTCCAAACAGTTGCGTAATGGTCTGAATTTGTGTCTATTTGACACGTCCCAGTGTTCATGTATTGAGCAAACTCTACGATGTGAATACTAGACCAATTTGGACACTAGGTGGACTTATGAAGCTTCTTGCATCACTTTGCAGGCGCGTGCACAGGTAATTGACCTACTGTCCAAGTGGCGGATTCTGTTGAAGTGGCAAATAAGGACAGGCGTACTGCTTTGAATTCATCTTTGTTTGACTTTGCCAGAATAGAGAGGCAAATTAAAGGGTTGTGTAAGGTGACTATTCATTCAAAAGTGACAAGAATGTCTGCAACTAAGTGACAATATGACCTAGGGACAAGGAGACATAAAAACAGACATAAAATTAACTTATACAAAGTTATATAAAGTTAGTGGGCTATGGTAAAGATGACATAACTACCCATCACTGGGTGAATTTACATCCTGCTACCATTCATCTGACTATGCCACACTACACATTCACCAGTTCACTTGTTAGCAAAGCCAAGTCAATAAGGAGAAGCAAATTCACTACTTCCCCAGTTTAGTGCCACCAATTTACGCAAAATAAATTTGACAGGTGAATTCTCACTTCAGCCAATAACCCCGAAAAGAGAAAAAAGACAGATTTAAGAAAATAAGGGGAGCAGAAAGGTCAGGACATTTACAAAATATAAAGGGGGGAAAAAAAGGATTTTATATGAGTAAATATAGAAGTGAATAACTAGTGTCCACATTAATAGTAAACTACAACACAGATGCACATTATTATTTGTCTCACTATCAAAAGGAATCATCCATGGAGCTTTAAACATCTGTTGTCTTCATAATTCAAAGATCAGAGCTTCAGGCTCAGATATATAACTATCTCCTGCAAATTATTTAATCATTCCTAAGTTTGCAGTTAACTGTGCAGCAGGTGCAATGACAGCTAAAGAGAAGCTGTTAGAGGATGCAGAGAGAGACAATGGATTTCTACCGCTGACATCTGTTATATCCACATCCTCCTGTGTCTAGAGTACACACAATCATTTATGGAACTAAACAGCCTTTTTTTATTACCCAGTCTGCTCCAGATAAGGAAATCAGTGACCCATTCATAAATGGAGGTAGAAATACAGACAGAGCCACAAACATGGTTACCAAAAGATTCTTTCTGTAAACAAGTTTTATTGGTATGTAACTTTGATTGAATCTATCTGAACAGGACTACCTTATCTCTTCATACCTGTATGGACAGGTTTCTTTCATTTTTAATCATAGTAACTTCTGTGGCACATTACACATTGGTGGAAACAATCCAGTTTCTACTTATGAATCCCAGAACACCCAAAAACAACTATGTCAAGGTGTGTTATTAGATGTTGGTGGGAGCTTTTTTTTTGACATTATTAAAAAAAAAACACAAAGGGTCACTTATAGGGCTTACGATGAAAGGTACTGGAAAAGTTGAGGTAGCTTATATTACAAACCATGTATTTTGCCAAAGAGTCAAACACATGCGCAGTGGACTGCAATTGAATCCATTTAGACAGAGTGAAAAATGCATTCCATAGAAGATTGCATTGGGAAAGAGTAACATTTCCCAATGGGTAGCAAAGCTATTAAACACATACTATTAAATTAATTCTGGTTGCAATAAAAAAATAATTGATAATATTAGGAACAATGGCTAAAACTAAATCAGTTGTTTTTTTTTTCTACATAATTGGAATATTAGCATTTCTTTTTTTTTACAGTTGGAAAGTGAATTACTTCACAAACCATTTTATTTTGTTGGTCACATTCTTTTTTATTACCAATAATTTGTACATCTAATACTGTTTAATATTAAATTACATTTTACAACTAAAATATTGGGCATTTATTAACACAAATTTAAAGGGAAGACTACAAGCATCATCCGTGATATGAACTTTCTTAAAAAAGAGAACTGTGTGGGTGGCCTAATTCCATAACAGATTTCCTACTCTGGGAATTTTCCCAGAAGAGATGCCAATCAATGTGCTGTGTGGCTCCTACGTTATTGATATTACTCAAGGCATGTGCCAATAGTTAAAATGAGGAACTTGTAACAGGAGATGAATGTAAGGACATTAGGCACTTTGGGTTTGATTAAACTGCATTTCCACGAATAAGAATACATGGGAGAGGGAGTTCATTGTGTCATAGTCTCTTTGTGGTTTAGAAGAAAGCATATCTATGCAGCTAATAGTCACAAGAACAATTTACCCTGTCTTTTACAAGTTAACAAATATGGAGTAGGACAAAATGGCATTCATTTTACAATACTATTGTCCATGTCCAATCAAATTGTAAGAGCAATTATCTTGATTATAATGTTCAGTGAACTTGTAACAGAACCAACATACTGCAAAAGCCCAAGCATATTTTGAGAAAGCTGGCTAACATGAACCAATGTGCAAAAGTAGCAGGTCTAAAATGGAATCCTTTGTAAGATATAAAATATAACTATATTATTTATGTTTATACTTTTGATTTATAATTTGGAACATTCAGATATAAATATGTATATTATACATATATTAATACAATTTGGCAGAATGGGGGTACGATGCCCCTTTGATTCCACTCTTATTCTGTTTATCATAGGGAAATGGAAACGTTAAACTAAATGCTACTTTTTTTTATACATATTGTACTGAACCAGGTATTCCCCTATATCCATTTATTAAATTAATAGAAATGTGATACAAAATAATCAAAGCAGTGAGGAACATCCAATAAATAGGTGTGTGCTACACTATAGGAAAGAACAGCATATTTCTGCACATATCTTTCACAGCAAAATATATGTTAAAAAGGAGTTATTTTGGAACCCGCATGATCATTGAATGAGTGTGTTTAATTAATACGATTCTTTCTACATTCACTTATTAATCCAGTTCACCAAATTTACTGTAGTGTGTCATGTAAATATTGTCTGAGGCAAAACTATCATGCTGAAATCCTGAGGGATTCTGGGAGTTATTTATCAAAGTGAGAATTCCACTGTTGAAGTGAATTATCATCATTTCGGGTTGCTATGCTCTGATTCTCCACTCCTTATTCACTAAATAGAGAATTCCCATAGCGAATTCACAACTGTGTCACTATTCCCGGAGTGAAGTTGCGACCATGTCAGTAGAACTCTGTTGTGTAGTTTGCAACCTTCGTTAGTTGGCCAATTTGCCACATCGCAAAGTTTGCTGAATACCAGTATATGGAGAAGTGGCAAATTCCCACCTTTTATGCGACTATACAGTCTTTGATAAATAACCCACCCAGTCTCATGGAGAATTAGGGGATTATTGGCTAAAGAAAGCTACTGTCCCCATCGTGATTTCATTATAGGAATACTGTCGCAGTCACGTCTAGGCTGAACTGGATGGACTTGTGCCTTTTTTCAGCCTTATAAACTATGTTACTATATAAGATGAAAGTAGAGAAGTAGGGGGCTGTTGGCAGGGCTTAACATGACATTTCATTCAAAACTGACAATAACGACTGTGAACAAGGGACATAATATTCACTTAATACAGTTAGTGGGACTTTGTGAGGATAACGTCACCGCACTTCACTGAATGAAATTCGCATCACTACGAATCCTACCACTGTTTGTCTGACTATGCCACACTATGCAAAAAAACATGTCTAAAGCCATTTACATTTCACTAAGGGAATCCAGTCCTTAGTGAAAAACATGTAGGGACTTTGCAACTATTGGAGAACAGTGATCCAAAGTGATATAAATTCACTTCAAACTGCAACAGTCAAATTCATCACACTTGCACATGCAATTCATCTATTTAGCAAGCATTGGAGTGTGTCAGATTAGCAAACTGCTCCAAATTCATAAGTTTGACACCAGATAAAAGTGACAAAGTAGGGTGTTGATGGCAGAGCTCCTGTAAAGCAAGAAGATATAGTGAAAAAGTAATAACATGATCTAGGAGTAGTGATTTTAATACAGCTACAATAGTCACTTTACTTTACTTTTTGGAATTTGGATCACTAAAAGTCCACAACTGACTACAACTGACTACATCTAAATACATCTGACTACAACTGACTACATATGACTACAACTGACTACATCTAAATACATCTGACTACAACTGACTACATATGACTACAACTGACTACATCTAAATACATCTGACTGCATCTGACTGCATCTGACTACATCTGACTACAACTGACTACATCTGACTTCATCTGACTACATCTGACTGCATCTGACTGCATCTGACTGCATATGACTACATTTGACTACATCTGACTACTTCTGACTACATCTGACTACATCTGACTACATCTGACTACAACTGACTACATCTGACTACAACTGACTACATCTGACTGCATCTGACTACAACTGACTACATCTGACTACATCTGACTGCATCTGACTACATCTGACTGCATCTGACTACAACTGACTACAACTGACTACATCTGACTGCATCTGACTACATCTGACTGCATCTGACTGCATCTGACTACAACTGACTACATCTGACTGCATCTGACTGCATCTGACTACATCTGACTACATTTGACTACATCTGACTACATCTGACTACAACTGACTACATCTGACTACAACTGACTAAATCTTACTACAACTGACTACAACTGACTGCATCTGACTACATCTGACAGCATCTGACTACATCTGACTACATCTGACTACAACTGACTACAACTGACTACAACTGACTGCATCTGACTGCATCTGACTACATCTGACTACAACTGACTACATCTGACTACAACTGACTGCATCTGACTGCATCTGACTACATCTGACTACAACTGACTACATCTGACTACAACTGACTGCATCTGACTGCATCTGACTGCATCTGACTGCATCTGACTACATCTGACTATATCTGACTACGGCTGAAGTAACCTTCAGTGTTGTTTGCTTGTTTGAAGGGAATCCACTGATTAGTTAATAATTAAGCTTGCATCGGCCTCATCATGAACAATAACTTTCTTTGGTGAAGAAGTGAAGTTAGAGAGGTGGGAAATTATCACAAATCTATGTGATTATTTATACTTTGATGAATATTCCCCTTAGATTTCAGTGAATATAAATTGAACTGAAGCAGCGCTACATTAAGAAATTAATGCAGTTGAAACAAAAAAGTCCGATGTCAATACTAAGGGTGGAATTCAGCATGCAGTGAAGTGAGCTCTGAGGCGTTTGGCTCACTTCGCAAATGGTATTATGCACATGCTGACGTCCTGCACGCGGACATCAGCATGCGCATTAAAGGGATTCCCGTCTCGGCGAGTCAACTCTTTTGGTCTCACCGAGATGGGAATCCCTTTAATGCGCTCTCTGATGCATGCTGAATTCCCCCCTAAATCTTGCCAGTGAAAAATAGCGTATGCAGTTTCTTCCTCGTGAGGGCATGCTTCACAAACCCAACTTGAATGTGACAAATCCAGAAATACAAAATACTGTGGAAAAAGCGCAAACAAAGAACAGAAAGCACTACTAGTGCTTTACCATAATAGAAAATAGTTGACACAACCCAAACTTGCCAATCACGTTTGATTTCATTCACTGTATATCTATGATTGGCACGTTTGGGTTGTGTCAACTATTTAATTTTCTATTATGGTAAAGCACTATTAGTGTTTTCTGTTCTTTGTTTGCGCTTTTCCCATAGTATTTTGTAATCCTTAAGCTTTCAGTGTTTGATTAGGAGAAATGAGTATCTCTTTAAAGTTTAATCCTTCTTGCCTTATCTTATTCTGTGAACTGTAGTGAGATCCGAGCTTTCTGCTAAGGTTATGGAATAGGTATTGAGGAGGGGAGACGTTGGATCATAAGCAATCGCTATTCTTAATAAATAAAACAAGTGTTAGAGTATGTTACTATGTTACTATGACTGTCAAAAAGCCTAGAAAGATTACATCTCTGTTGATTTAAATAGGGCATTTATTAGCTTTTTTTAATCTTTCTGTTTGTAATTTGCAGCTAATGTAAAGTTCTGTTTACCTGGGATTTATGGTTCCAGCTGAAAACTGACTGAAGTGGCTATGATCTCTTACATTAACTGACTTTATAAAAGGCCCATATTTGAATAAAAAAGATGTTTAAATCCGCTTTGTACTTTAAACTCACTTGTTGCTAACAACAATTTCTCAAGTGGTTTTAAGCTTTTATCCTTGAACTAAGAATTATTATGCATTATTATTATATATCAATGTAAGATAGTAAATATCTAAAATAAAAGCAGATCGATAGGAGCCAAAGGTGCCCCATCACCCCTGGCAACTAATCCATCTTCACCCCACTGAAAGTATGCCACTATACAAAACCATGATCAACAAGCAAAAAACCTTCTAAAGCTTAATATTCTACTAAATCATTACCTTCGTCACGAATAAAATGTGGGACAGTGTTACGAGCTGGTTCCGTTTTTTTTTACAAACTCGAATAAAATTGGCAACAAATTCAGGATTGTACAAAATACCATTAATCTGAAAGTTTTCAGATAACTAGAAATGATTCATAGAAATAATAATGTCTGTTAAAAAGAAAGAAAAAAAAAAAGAAAACACTGAAATAATTTGAAGTAAGACAATCATATTCCTTTTCATGTCAACAATAAAAATGGATAATAATATATTCCTCATCATGATTATGTTATTATGAATGCAGCTGTGTTATCATCTGGATCATATTAACGGAATTCTTAGGAACAAATAGAATGCTAGTGGTCGTTCATGTGATAAATGCTTATAATTGTATGTAAAGGGTATCTCAAATGCACAGGTAAATGTCTTCTAGCCTGACAGGATGCTTAATATGAACATTAGATTGTAAGCTCCTTGGGGCAGGGAACTCCAACCTCTTGTGTCCATCACAACCCTGCACTTAATTTGATGTATCCTTGTGATATTTTACTTGTATTGTTTAATGCACTTTTCCCATGTCTGTATTGTATTTGTATTGCTGAATTGTACAGAGCTGTGTAAATTTGTGGCGCTTTATAAATAAAATTATACATACAGTACATACTGTAGGGATTTCACTCGCTTGGCTGGGGTAGTCTTTTTCAATAACGAATTTCCAACAGGTTCTCTCTTAAGAATTCATCTTTATTTACAGAAAATCCAAAACTTGAACAGAAATTCAGCCTGACTTGGCAAAATAATAACATAAAACAAATAACATTGGTTTGTAGAGTTTTCTCCCAAAACGTGACTTTCTTTCCCATAAATCTCACTCCACAGAGTCTCAGTGGTTTTTCCACTAACCACACCTCAGCACAGCCAGACACACACTGAGAGACTCTCTCTCTCTAGCTAAACTTGTGCTTTTAAACCTTTACTGCACAGGTGCTCTAATTTAGAAAAAAAACAGAGATGGAGTATAGGAGTGGCCTTCCCACCCAAAACTCTTCAGCCACTCCTAAACCCTGGGCCCAAACTCCAGATTAAGAAAATCACTGACAGTTTAACCCTGTCAGTCTCTACTTTTCCCAGGACCTTATGCCATTGTTGACAGGAGTCTAAATGGCACATATACTTCATCTGTTACCTTACCACAGACCTGCTTACAATACATACATACATACATGATTTTCCTTTTATATACATTACACAAAAAGATTCAGAAGAGAACTAGCAGATAACCAAACCTGTAAACACAAAAACAGTTTAGAAGAGTACTAGGTTATTGAAGGGACATGAGTTTATTATTTGTAAGTAGTAGAAGGAAAGAAGTAACCTGACAGAAATATGGTGAAAGAAAAAATGAAGAAATATCAATAAAAGATTCAGATGTGCTTTAACTGTTTTCTTTTGCTGTTTCATAAATAGTACTAGAATTCGTAGGATCACGAATGGAGTCCTATAGTTGGGTGTCAGTACTGGTGTCTTGGTCGGTTTAAAGAGCCGCCAAGGCTGGGATTGTGCACGTGACGCAACGCCTCGAACGCAACTGCTTATGTCACCATTACAGACAGACGCCCATGCAGCTTTATGCACCATAAGCCTAGACCAAAAAAGGCAACCGCGACAGACGTCGATGCTAAACAGAAGAGACAGACCGGAGGTGAGCATTATACCTAAAACTATCCTCTATATCTAATGTACTGGATAACTAGGCTTCCTCTGCTTTTGTTTACTTTAAGCATGATGGGAAGTTGATTGCTGTGTGTCCAACAAATGATACCAATAGCCAAAGCCAGGAATCAAACAAATGTAAAAATTCTAGTAACCAGCATGCAAAAGGGTTAAAAATATTAAGAAAACTCTATATTGAAGCTGTGCAGCAGTTTGGAGGAGCAACTTGGCCCTCAGGGGACACCAGTTTGGTCTCTGTCACCATTGTTGCAACTGTTTTTGGCCCTCTTGATTACTGATTGTGCAGGGGTCCATGGAATCTCATACCTGCACTCTTTGCCAGGGGTGGTGGGCATGAGCTATTTTTTTTAATTTATTTTTTATATAGCGCTGATATAATAAAAAGTGCTTTACAGAGATTCATCATTCACTTCAGTCCCTGCCCCATGGAGCTTACAATCTAGTTTCCCTATTCAGTCACACACACAGATGTATGTTTTTGGATTGTGGGAGGAAACCCACACAGGTGCAGGGAGAACATAAAAACTGCATGCCGATGAAGTCCAGGGTTGAATTGAACCCAGAATTCAGTGGTGCAAGGTAGCAGTGCTAACCATTGAGCCAACACACTGCCAGTGGGACTTCCTTCTTTCCCCCTTGCCCTGATTGTCCAGTAGATGGCAAAAATTAAGTTTGATATGCAGGGGACTATGGGATTCTACATCCCTACTTGGTGCAGGAGGCCAGTGGGTCAGAACCCAGGATAGGGACACTGACCCCCGCCCCACTCAGGGATGGAGGCCCCTGCATAATTAACTTAGTTTTTACCCTACCTCAGTGGGTAATTGGGGAAAGGGAGCAAGATGGTGATAGGGGCATAAAGGATCACAAGTATACTGCACACTTATTCAGCTGTTAATATAAAGAAATATCTCCCTCATCTGTCCATTTGGATGTGAGTAGTAGGTAATCCAAATCACCTATACTGGTTGCAGCCATCTTTCTGTTAAGTAAACAGATCAGTCCTCTGTCCCATTGTTATTTATATAACATAAGGTTATACATATTCATGAAGGGCCTCACAAAGCCAAACAAAGTGAAAGTAAATTCATTTTTTAAATAAAACATAATTCTTTCTAAAAAATCTACCAGAATTTTTGGAAATGCAGATGAAATATAACACCAGAACTAGAAAAAAAATCCAATGTGGATTGACATGGCAATTAATACTCCACAGTACTGGTAAAAGTATTATTTTTTTTTAGGTTAAATTCCTAATTGTTATTGCTTTAGGTTTGTTTTCCCTTTGCTGATTAAAGCCATCTTTTACCTGCTGATCCCCTTTCACTCAAATTGTATTCAAGGGAACTTTAGATAATACATATTCATAAAGTAACGTAGCGAAAAAACATGTATTATTTATTAAAATATTATATTAGCTAGACGTATTTCAGAGATGTTAAAAACACAGGTTATTTATATAGTAAATATCAAGACATTTGGGGCATTTTGATTATTTTGCATAACTGTCCTTTTAAGAATATATAACACGTTCTCTATGTAACATTCAAACAACACAATATGGTTTTAATTATTATTTGTGCTTTGTAAAACTGACAGCTGTGAACAGGATTACGTAATCTTGAATGGTAAAAGACATTAGCTAATCTCTGTAGCTATTGGCATTATATAAAACTGTAGAAAGGGGCTATCTATTTCCCCTGGTGTCCTGTTAACCTAGAAGTTTATCCATTGCCTGGGAAATCATTTGAGACAAAATGTCCAAACTATTGAGTTAAAGAGAGTGCATTAATATTATTATTATTATTATTTTCTTTTTGTATATTTGGACAGCTGTTTCCTAAAAGATCAAAATGGCACCACTTTTCTTTTCGGCATTTGTTATGTTGGATTTAAAAAAAAAGCAAAAACAGTGGGTGAGAGCCAAGCATCACAAACGTTACATAACTTCTGTGCTTCTGGGAACTACAGACAGACAGCCATTAAACATTTACAGGAGTGCAGGCAACAAATCATTTTCTGATAGAATATTGTATGACACGCAGATATGGCATGGCGGTAGATAAAACTATGCTATGTTCTCTGTGGTCTATTGGCTTTTTGATTTGCCTAAACAATTACACTTTAAATACCCCATCTTTGTGCTGATGATACTTTTTGTCTTAGGAATGTACTGTTCCAGGACATTATTTATTTCATCACTTACAATAACATATGCCAAATTATTCCATTTGTAAAGATTCATGGGTATTTCTCCACTATGCTTTGAGAGAAAAACAGAAACTCTGATCCTGATGATTTTCAAGGACTATTTTTGCACTGATTTGCTAGGGTTCGCTGGTTTTAACTGCCCTTCCCAATTTTCTGGCATAACTACGGTTAGGGTACCTAACAAAAGAGGTAGAATCTTATCCTCTCCTTTTGTAATAAGAAACATCTAACATGGGACTTCATCAACAGGGGCAATTGTTTATAGAGTTCTAGTATCCCATGGGAACAGATCAGCATTTTGCTTTTAGAGTTCTAGTTTCCCTGTACCAGTGAATTCTAACAGCTGATTGGTTGCTATGGGTTACTAGACCCCCTTTAAGATTGCCCCAACTGATGAATTACCTTTAAATATTTCTTGATTACTGGATAAACTGGATTAATTTTTGATGGGCACAAATTTGTCACAAGAAGCATTAATTTATACCATAAGCAGTATTACAAAGTTTACTGTATATACGTAGAAAATCAAGGATGAATTTCCATATTTTGTGGAGGAGCTGAGCAATCTTTTTGATCTATGGATATACTGATTTTATTAACTCTTAGCTTGGTTTTTAACAGAATTTATATATTTGTTTTATTTATTGTGTATTTTATGACACTCCTGCATATTCTGATTGTTGATGTGCATATCTTCCCTAAGGTGTCCTGCCACTCACCCATTAGTACATTTTTTGGTGCTGTTTTGCAATAAAAGCACTTTGTTAGGTAATGCTGGGCTGACTGAAAATGGTAACTTCCAGGGGTTATTTTCAGAAGGATCAAGCAGGGTTTGCAACCCAGTTACATTTTTAAATAGTCATTTGTAACATTATCCTACAATTTTCTAAAGTCAATTTAGGGGCTGATTGACTAGTTGAGTTGCATCTCCAAAATAGTTACAAATTCACTTCTCATTATCGACTCAGTGACGAATAGACTTGTCGAACAAGCAGAGAGCAGCGATCACTGTAAGATGCACTGTGTGGTGTAGTCAGCCAGATAGAAGTAGAAACGGAGCCCTGCCAGCAGCCCCCCAATTCGCCACTCTGATGTGTTACGGGCCACTTCAAAGTCGTGTCCGTAAAGTAAAGTTGGGACAATTTTTAAAGTTGGGGCTGCGATAATATTCCCATAGTAAAGTCACGACTGCGACAATATTCTCATTATAAAGACGCAACAGCGACAGTAGCAGTCTATTGCGACTGTCTTTAGCTGGCGAATTCACGCCTATATACAACAATTTGGACTTCAGACCATGGGCCGGATAGCACTGCATCGCAGGCCGGATATGGTTGGGCATCACTGGCCTAGAAAATGCCATGCCAACTTGAGCGCCATGGAAATAAATGAGAAAATTAGCAACTTGTAACACTCAGCAACACTTGGCTACACTCAGAGACAATATTGGTGACAATGGCCTTATTTATATTAATATATACATAGTTCTATTATATTGTCTATGTAAAGATGGTATCACTTCACCAACAACATGGTTATTTATGATGAATTCCCTACAATACACTACCACTCCTATAGACCAGAGTACATACAGAGTGCTGTCAGACACTTCTTGTCATCGCCACAACAGCATGCATTCATGTGAATGAGCAGAATTGACTTTACAGCATTGTAGGCAAATTAGTGAGGAGTGTCGCAGTCACTTAAACAGGCGAATTGACTCTTTCATGAAGCTGCCACTGAGTCTCCTCTGATTCTTCTTGATGATCCTGCCTTGCTACAACATTGTTTTCTGATACCTCGTGGATTAGATCTTGACTCCTGTTTTCACTTGTATCTACATTTAACTGTTTAATCCCAACATTTTTTTAGGATTCCTTTTCTAGTAGCCCATTCTGGTTATGCCTTAAAATCTTTCCTGGATGATTCATGCTGGTAGACCTCCATTCTAGTACATATGTCTTTTACCCTTTGGCATCCCTAGTCTTCGTATGTTGCCTTGTTCATGTTTTCTGACTCTCTACGATCTCTGTCACACTGTTTCCTTGTTTCTTTTTAACCTACTGTATATTTTCTTGTCTGTTTTCAATTACTCTCACTACGAACAAGCTTCTGTTTGAGCTCTTTCCCCATGGTATTAGTACTGTCACACCCTAAACTCGCATATGTAAATAATATTCACTGTTTGTATAAACCCATTCAACTTGCATTACCTTTTATGATTACTCATTAAGCTGCTTCCCACCTGGTCCTAACCCTATTTCCCTGTTCCATTTACAGTGCCTAAAACTGGTTCTACTTTAGGATAATTTGTTCTGGACTTTGTTCTGCCAAGCTTGTTTTTATCTCTGTTCAGTCCTCTATCAATGCTTCTCCCTCCAGCTATCTGTTATGGTCACTCTTGGTAGCCATTGTGGAAGCACTGGGAATCTTGCACATAACAGTTCTAGCAGCAGGTGAATATTGAGGACTGAACCAGTGATATACTAGCATCAGCAGTTCTATAAGATTGCATTACACCCCAAAGGTACTGATTTGCTGCTTCATAATATAACAGTTTAGGCCAGTGGTCGGCAAAGTGCGGCTCGCGAGCCACATGCGGCTCTTTAGCCGCCTTGTTGTGGCTCGGAGCGCACTGCCCAAGCCCCGCCCAAGCCCCGCCCACGACCGCCGACGGCTCTTCTGATTGGCTGTCGGTGGTCATGGGGTCGGGAGAGGCCACGCCTCCCTCCTCCGGCGGCTCAGAAGATAGTTATCGCCACCGGAGGAGGGAGTGAAATGGCTCCCTCCCGAAAAAAGTTTGCCGACCCCTGGTTTAGGCTGAAAGACCATGTGATTGTAGCATGTCAGTTATGGTTAGGGAACATTACTTCTTTTTTAACATATGCTACATATACCACACCTTCATTGTATACACCATTTGTCCTCTATCATTACATGATTTCCCAGAAGTCTATAGTATTTCAGGTAATATCACGTAAGTCTTAAGTTTTTCGTAAATTAATTTCTGAACTACAGATATCAAACTGCTCACTAACCATTGTTTATAAAGTAAAACAACATGTGCAATACTATTAAGTGAAATAACTCCTGTCAGTAGTAGTTGATTAAAAAGTTCCACTCCTGGAGTCCCAAATACAAACCTAAGCTCTGTTAATAACTTTGAATGAAGCCATCTGGTTACAAGGATTTACAGTATCTACTTTTAATTTAGAAATATGTAATAAGACTTCTTGTCCAGTAAAGTCATGTATCAGCTTCCTTATGTAAAGATCTCATTTAATAAAGGTTCCTAACATCAAAGTTGACTGTCGATGTGGAGCTTACCTATTTAAATATTTTTCTATCTGACAAAGCCTAGCTTTTCTCAGTACTAAACCCTTGGGCTTGCAGCCTCTGTCTGTGTATATTGAATCGTGATCACCTGACCTCAGGCTTCCTTATATCCATTCAGCGTGGCAACCATTAAAAAAAAGGATTTTAGTCATTTTAAAAATAAAGGTTACATATGCATTCCTTGTTGGTTCACATTGGTGTAAGTCAGTTTTATGGACAGAATTTTAAACTATTTGGCATTTTTAATCTAAATTGTTTTTACTTTTTTTTTTTAGGTAGAAAAAAATTCAGGACAAACGGAACAATAACAAACCAGTAACCTTTTTTTCGATTTTAATGAAATATTCCCCTAAGGCTGAAGACAGTCTGATGATATATTTCTTTAGGACCAAATAAAGTGTACATTTTATTTCAGGAAAATATTGCAACTTCTGCTTTATAATATCGTAAACCACCAACCA